>OMNN01052635.1:0-14079 GCA_900302755.1 Chromis chromis
GTTCTGCAGACCTCCAGCTGATTAAACTATGTGCTTTTCAATCTATGAGCTTTGGAACCTGCTGCAGATTCTTGTGCCTTTCCTCGTCACTGCAGTAACACCATCCCCTCCAACTCTGCTCTGCACCCAAACAAAAACAGAGCCAGAGCTGGGGAGGCTATCAGAAGAATGATTTGATCTGACATGCATGAAAACAATACATCTCAGTTCATTTGAATGAGCTACTAAAATAACAATAACGCAACTAAACTTTTGTCTCTGCCCCAAATTCGCTCAAGTGAAACACGTCATTAATTTGTTAAAGAAACATCCCAAATTTGGTTAAATAGTCAGCTCATCCGACCACATGCAAATCACATGTTCCTGTTCACTTTTAAAATAATATTTTAAAAACTCTGAAGGACTTGATCAAATACCTTTCATTCCTGGTAAAGAGTTGACCTTGCTGTGTTACAATGTGAAATATAAGAATAGACATAATACTAAAAGCAGCATGACAAAAATAACTGCTCACAACTATGCAGGAAAACAATCATGGTTTTAATACGATTTAAAAATGAAACTGAGAATATGTGTGACTTCCAGAAGCAGGCATTAAAATTTATATTTAGCTCAGGGCCCTGGTGCAACAGGCTACAGTCTAGCTGCAGGAGCCAATGCAGGCCACTCTCAGCGCTTCAAGTGAGTGTATCTGATTTGCTCAAATCATCTTGAAACAGTGGAAAATTGCTCCGGATTAGGATTTGACAAGCTGTTGCGGTTGGCCAGCGTATCCTTTGACAGCAGGTTATGTTAAACACATGTACAGTAATATCCTGTGTGTGCAAACGCACATTCTTCACACTCCCTCTTTATTGAGTGGCTGCTCTGCGGGACGACATTCCTTCAGTACATTACTCCTGCTCTCCTCTGCTATGCTGAATATGCACAGGTGGCTGAGAGACCCCCTTCCAAAGAACTATGAGTGGAGGAAAGGGAGGAAAATCAGCAAGCTTTTTTTTCAGCATATGAAACAAATGTTTGGCATTCCACTGAGCACTGCTCTGCTGTAGACCTGTCTGTTAACAGACGGCTGTACGCCAGGGCTTGTTGGCAACAGATTTGACATTGACTTCCCAGAAATTTCAAAAGCACAGAAGGAACGGTACACCTCAGCTCTGCTGCTGTTATTCTATTGAGGGTATTTTGGACATTTTGTGCCAGTGTATCCCCTCGCTCATCTGTAACCAATTAATAGTGGACCTAAAAATGCTTCAGATGTAATTACTCAGGAATTTTCTCACTTACATGTGTGGTATGTGTCCTTATTTTTAAGGTCTGCTTTGTAGCACTGACAAATGAGCAGAACAGGCCCAACTATGTCACACGTCTAAACAAGTTCAGAGACAAATGTTTTACTGTATGTGTGAGGAGCAGGTACATGAAGGGTATTTGTTGCATGACACAAAGTTGAATTATGTTGATTAAATCTCCATATTATGAAGAAGAATGACTGTAATGACTGATCTTGTGACTGAATTATATCTTGACTTTCACTTGGCTTCTTTGTTCTAGTTACAAAACTCAATCCTGCATCATCAGTATGAATTAACATACTACAATACAATATATTATAACACAATATAATAATATATACTGTGCACATTTGTATTATGGTTGGAGAAGTAAAATGTATTGGCAAGATTTTAAAGTAAAAACTACTTTTAAAACAGTATACATTATAATATATATTGCTGTTCCAACTATAGAAATGCATCATATTTAAAAACACAACCATTTTTGTATGTAAAGCAATATTCTACACAGTAAATAGTAATTTTGACTTTAAATTTCTACTGTGGAGTAGAAATTTGAAGTAAAAAGTAAAATGAGCATGCATGTACCACAAAATAGCACTTGGATAAGGTCACTTGTGTGCCCTCCCAACACTGATTTCATATCTAATCTTCAATATGTCACCTATTGAAGGGCTGCACTGTTGTAGATTACTGTATCCAAGCTTGAAATAATCACCTTATGTATTTACTGCTTATAATCTATGCACTTTGGCCATATACAGGTCACACCGGGTCATGTGCAGCAGCTTCTTGGCCTATAGATCAGGTCACGCACACATGTATGAAAACACAACCTCCTGCCAGATTGTACACACAGTTCCTAACATCTGAACATCTAAACCAACTAAGTGCAGCGTTCCAACCATAATGTTCTTGAGTGTCAGACATTATACAACTTTTTCAACTTAATTGCAGCTCCAATCTTACATTGATTCATTTGTGTAATGTCTGATACACAGGAACACTATTGGCGCCCCCTGTGGATGGACACGCGCATAGCAGATGCTTGAATTTCATGTGTTGAGTCTCCAAACTGACACCTGATAGACATTAAATCAATTTCTCTGCATTTTTCTAATTGGCAGCTGATTTTCTTAAATGTGTGTCTAAAGGCATCATTGTGTTATGATAATTTAGGTTAGAATCACCCAAGATGGAAAAAGCTGATAAAAAATATTGGCATATCATTTTTCTTAAATGTATTTTATGTAAAGAGCCACACAGTCTAAATGTTCCTCTCCTGATGTGCCAACCCCAGCATGCTGCCCTGATGTTTTAGAGGAATAACGCAGCGGAGGCACTTCATCAGTTCACCACAAGCTATTCGGGGGTGTGACTACAGTCATTGGGGTCTATATATTGAGATGTTTTGTCCGTTGGCTTTATGTGAATGAGAGAGAAGCTGCCCAGTGAAAAGTCACCACAGCGGGATCGTGCGCGCCTCCTCGCTTCATATGCCCTCGTGTGACACAATGGATTCCTGTTTTCGCGCACTTTGTATGACTTTCGTCCTGGCATCGTTCAGCCGGAGGTCAGGTGCGAGCGGACCGGTGATCAGATGCGAGCCGTGTGACGTTGGAGCTCGGCTTCTGTGCAAACCTCTACCCAAAGACTGCGCCGAGAAGGTCCGAGAGCCGGGCTGCGGCTGCTGCATGACCTGCGCGCTCAGCTTCGGGCAGCCGTGCGGCGTGTACACCGGGAGATGTGGCTCCGGGCTGACATGTCAACATCAGCCCGGTGAGACGAAACCCCTGCAGGCTCTGCTGGAGGGACGGGGGATCTGTGCAAACGCAACTACCAAGAGACAGACCGTCAGACCGACACCTCCGGTCAATGAACTGCCAGGTAACACTTCTGTGCGCACCTTGAATCCACGTTCACTCGTGCGCTCTTGTGCGAGCTATAACCACTGGATACGCATGAAAGTGCAATAATTATACAGAGAGAGATTTTTTTATGAGAAGCTGGAGAATCTGTCTCGGTTTGGGAAGTTTCTAATATTAATGCACAGTCATTGTGGAGGTTTAAACTGATGCGCAATGCTCTCCAGGACGCACGATAGAAATTCAGCTGAAAGCCACAATCAGTGATTGATTTTCCCTCATCCATTCTCTGCGTTCATGGAAGGTTGGGGTGAGGGATGACATAGGAAGTAGAAAGGGGTACCTTTATTGTGAAAAAAAGAGGTGCCACTCTTTGCCAGTTTCGTTTTGTGCCTCACAGTAAGACTGGAACCTCACTGAGAGCCTTGTCACTGACAAAAGTTGATTTCTGATTAGGCTGATTTTGAATCCTATCCTACTTCAGGGTAGTGTAACTATTTAGCCTGTACTCTTTAACACATTTTGAACATCATCTTCTATAACCTCAGACAATGCTTCTGGTAAACTGCCAGTCCATGACCCTCAGACTGACCCATATTTTGCTGAAGAAATGTGAAAAAAAAGCTCTTTGTGTTCAGTTTTGTGCATTAACACTCTCTTCTCCAACTATAGCAGAGAATGCTGAGACTCAGATCGAGGAGAGGAATTCCACTGGCTCAGGTGTTCAGACCTCGTACAGCACCCACAGACCCACCGGACCACTCAGGCCTCCTCTTCACCCCTTCTTCCCCTCTGCCAAGTCTGAGGTCCTCAGGCGGGAGCAGCAGAAGAGAACCCAGAGCTTTAAAATGGAGGATCTCCCAGGACCACTCATCACAGACCAGCAAAACTTCTCTCTAGAAACCAAACAGGAGCCTGAGTATGTAAGTACCACAACCAATATTTTTCTGTCTTCAGAGCACACTGGAGGAATGTTTTTCTCCTCTTCCTCTGTGTTTTGGTGTTTTTCTCTCCCTGCGGGTGATGAAATGCTTTGGGTAGCGGTGCTGACGGTTGGCAGGGATCGTGAGCAGGAGAATGGCATGGCAGCAAGCGGGCACCATGGCCCTGCGGCTGACCTGGGTCAGGCGGTTGTTTAGCCACAAGGCGTCCGCGTACAGAGAGCCAGCGAATGATGGATTGGCCTATGTGAGTGCCTGTTGGGAAGCCCTGCTGCTATTTTGATCTTCTCTTTGGCCAGAGAAGTGAGCACACTCTAGTAATGGGCTTTGACTGGCTGCTCTGATTAGTGACTGGTGCACTTGGACTTGAGGACAAGCCTTTTGGCTCCATCTTTGAGCTGTTTGAATTCACTTTATCCCCTCGTCCTTTGTGTAACGTGTAAGAGTTCTAAGCAGCTTTGGCAAACTGTTAAGCCTCTACAAGTCAGATGAATTCATTTCTCATCCACCACCTCTTTCATATCGAAGCCACCATTGTTCAGGTATTAGAGCGCAGCAGTGTGTGATGCAGCGTGAGTCAGCTTTGTTAAAGTGTTTATTCACAAAACCATCAATGTCAAAATCACATTGCTGCATGAAATGACTCACTCCGTCAGCATGAACTGCATGTGTATTTCTTTCAGTTGGAGCTACAGAGTGGAAGTTAAAAAGAAAGAGCAGCTAACTGACTTTGTGTCCCTTAATTTACAGGGCCCCTGTCGAAGAGAGATTGAGAGCATTCTCAGCAACCTCAAGATTACCAACATCCTCAACCCCAGAGGTTTCCGCATTCCAAACTGTGACAAGAAGGGCTTCTATAAGAAAAAGCAGGTAAACAAAACTATCATTTGATATCCACTGTGTGCTAAAATACAGATTTGTGCATCACTGTTCAGTTGGCATTAGTCATTTGGGGTAATATTGAATGTTCTGCTCGCAACTTGGTTACAACTTTGAAAAAGGAAATCAGCATTTGCTTTTCTACAGACTGCATTAATGCAGATTAAATACTGAAGTCTAGTGACTCAAACTTTAGGTCTCCTGCAGCCCAATTACAGATTTGTTGCTGTCCTCCTGTATTCATTGGTAGTTATTAGAGCCTCATCATTGCACCACCAGACCAGTGAGGTAGACCCTAGCCACTGGCTCTGGAAACAGGGACCACAGGGGCCAAACCCCAGCGGGGTTGACGGCTGGGACGATGGCCGTTTAACGGGAACCCTCCCAGGGAGACAGACGTCAAGGTGGCCACCGGCACCCCATGTGCTCGCCCCATAATTGCTGGACTTTTGAGAGGCAGACACAGAAATAGAGTTGCAGCCATCCCCACGCTCGCATGGTTCACCCACGATCGGGTTGTAATAAATGAGTGGTTCTGACGCATTCATATGGAGGCACTTAGGGCTCCCGCGCCACTGCATCACCGAGGCAGCTTTTCTTATTACATAGCAGTCCCTCCTGCTTAATGGAAGTGTTCTCCTTGACCTGCAATCATCTCATAACCGGCCTCGCAACGCCAGGCTCATTGTCTTTGTTTATGTTAAAATAGGCCTAGTGTACCGAGCCCTCAGGCGCTGAAGGAGTGGCAGACATCTCGTGTTGGACAGTTGCATGATTTCAAGCAAAAACAGCTCTTATTACAGCACTTAATAACAATAAATGCCTCCTAAAGAAAAGAACCACCCAGTAAAGATTTAATGCTTAAAGCGGCTGCACTTTTTGTCTGTAAATTATGCTTAAGATTTTGATTGCTGTAATAGTTTTTCTGTTTTACAATTTGTGATACTTTTGTCTTGCAGCTAAAATTAACAAATCACAAATGACATATTTAATGACAAGAAATGTTTTTTAAACCGATCACATAAGAGTGCCCCACTTCAGCTCAGATCAGCCTCTCGGTCAACTTCCTTTTGAAATATTGAACTAAATCAGGACGTCTTCCCTCCTGATCAGCTCCGAGGAGCAGCAGTACAGTTGCTGCAGCCCTTGAAATGAATGGCTGCATGTTTTACTAGAGTGGAGGTTGACCTTTAGTAAAATTGGCAGTAAAATAACAGCCCTTGGGTAGCTCCACAGACTCTGTAAGTCATTTGTAGTACCCATAATTTGGAGCTGTGGGGTATAATCAGCAACAGATGATTCGTACTGGCCACCAGCTTCTGAAAATAGATCTTGGTTCACAGTTGTTCACAAACGGGACTAAGCAAATATTTTACCAGGTTTCTGTTTACCTTAAAGGTCTCTATATGTGTGTGTAACAGGAGGTAGACCATAAAAGCAGCTCAAAATACCACAGCGTGTTGGATAGCCAAGGCTGTGTCGACTCAGCACAATCTGACCATTAATGCCTCTTAACTATGCTGTTCTACTTCATTGACTAAAGTGGCTCGTTACCCATAATGCTCCATATTCAACGGGATTTGTGCACTCGGCTGTCCCACCTCCCCCATTTGTCTTTCCCTCCCTTCACCTTGTTCCTTTCGCTCACTTTCAGTGCCGTCCATCCAAAGGCAGAAAGCGAGGCTTCTGTTGGTGTGTGGACAAATACGGGCAGCCTTTGCCAGGTTTTGATGGGAAGGAGCGAGGAGACGCCCAGTACTACAACTCCGAGAGCCAATAGGAGCCGAGCGGGACGGGGGGGAGGGAGGTTGGGAGTGTGCAAGAAGAATTGTAAACAAATGGAGACACTGAGGATATTGGAAGAGAGGTCAAGAGATGGCTCGGCCGATATATGGATGTTTGCTATTTCTATCTGTTGCCTGTGGGACCTTTTTTCTGAGGCAGAGCAAAGGGGAACAGAGGAAGAGTACCAGGAGGAGAGAAAAAAAAGCCTGTACATTCTGTACTTTCATGTGATGGATGGATTCTTCATAAGCTGTTTTGTCTCTGACTCGACCTGGACGGCTTCAGGGGAGATGATAAAAGAATTTATCTCAGAGGCCTTTTTTTCTAATTCTAAAACGCAGAGACACGTCACGAACAGTGATGCGAGCGCTCCTCATTTACGCACAATTAAATGGCATTGCATATGTGTACATGCTTGTGACGTGTAATCCTTATTTGTATGCTTGTGATTTGTTATAAAGTCATTGTGTGTGGTCACGACAACCATAAGCTGTATGTATGTATGTATGAACATGTCCTCCAGAGTAAGCATGCAGTGCCTTACTATGAATTCATATTTGTATGAATTTTATTCCGGTTGCTTCCTCCTCCTCCTCAGGGAGCTGGATGTGACTGTGCAGCTCAAACTCTACAGTGCATATAAAGGTTTTTTTTAATGCTGGATCTCAAACCACAGAAAATGGGACATTTCTCTCACTCTGTACTGTGGTTTTTACTGTTTTGTCACTTTGCATAAGCTGAATTTTAGAGATGAAGGCCTCTAACTGTTATCTCTGATCTCTGTGTAGCCAGTGATATTTTTCAGCACTTGTCTTGGTTTAAATAAATATGCTGTTTGCATGTACAATGCAACCCTCAAAGGTCTATTTTTACTTAATAAAGGCAGTATAAAATTTTTCAGCTGTTCTTTTGTTCTGTATATCTTGCACACAGGCACATTGAAGCATGACTCCATCATGAGGAAATAACATTTTAATGCACATTCACAGAATTAGAATATATACACCAACAATGGAATAGCAGCATTCCAGGCAAATGGCGTTCACAAAAAATGTCCATCCACTGCACGACTTCAACAACAAACAAAAGCATAAACACGAGTGAAATATAATAAATATTAGAATAGAAGCAACAACAACAAAAAAAAGATAATGTGAGAAAATTGTAGCTGAGAAGAGCCCTCATTCATCCAACCTGTGGACCTGCAGAGACTTAGCAGAGGTAGACAGATGCCGAACAACCCATCCCAAACCTCACAGCGGCTTGGATGAGCCCCTGATATGTTTGTGCTCGGCCACCGTGCGCATATTTGTGGCCCTTTAAGTATTTCCCCCAATACCCATTGAGGAAACGCCAAAGGAGATACATTCAGACAATGTCAACAGGTTGGATGAATGAGCGGCTGTGTTGTTCTGCACCGTGCACAGCTCTAGTTTTGAATGAATTATATGAAAAAAAAGAGAAAACTCTGAAATGGGCTTGGCAGAGTTGTGGACCTGTGGTTTTGAGCAATGGAGTTATTTAGTCCGGAACACAAATGTATACAGTGTTGCCCTATTTACAATTGGAAAAAAAAAGAGGCAAACATATAAAACATCTAAAAATGACAAACGGTTAATGCCAGTAAGAATATACAAGTAGTGAATAAATAAGTTTGTGATACATACATCATGTAAATAAAATGAGAGGAAATTTCCCTCTCTGAAATAAGATTTTACTTATACATATAGAAGCCAGTCCATCAGGAGAGTAGATCTATACATTTACCTGATGTTTGGTTACAAAACACGACTGTTTGGGTGTGAAAGTGTGTTTATGAGTGAGTCCATCGTTTAGTGAGTGACTTCTTGATGACACTCTGAGTCACCGAGCAGGTCACTCGATCCTGGAAGCTTCTTCCCATTCCAAGAAGAGACACACCAGCAGCGGGCAGGCGGTCCGACCAGAGATGACTCACACTGAAACAGAAACAGGGACGGCAACAGATAAATCACTCAGTAATTTGGGGTAAATCTCTGTGAGGAGTTTTTCTTTTTTGTTATTCCTAAGATTCTCACCTGCTTTGCTTTGTAGAAGCCGTGTTTATCACAGTTGGGCAGGTAGAAAGTTGTGAATTTCTCTCCTAATTTCTGCTGAGAGTTGGCTATCATGTCCAGAGCTCCGTGCAGTTCAATGTGACAGGGACCCTGTGCCAAAAAGAAATGATAGCAATGAGATCTACACCTGCATTTAAACAAATACACCTCATTGTCAGTGCATCTTCATATAATTTCAGGTTATTGCTCTGGAAAATCCACACTCCCTTAGAGCCAAGTGCTCCCTCTTGTGGAAAGAGGGACACATAACTTTGAATCATCTTTATTAATCAGATTGATGCTTTTCCTCACCTGTTGCACCAGTTTGTTGCGGATGGCATTGACCTTGGCCTTAATACTCTCTTGGCCCTCAGTCCCATCTTGGTGGTCGAAGGGAAGGTTAAGCCCCAGAAGGTAGTGCAGGGAGCCATGGTCAGGGACTCCATCAGCTTCCTCTGTGGAGAATTTCAAAAAAATATTTCAGACTTTAATGTTGAAAATTACACAAGATATGTGCAAGCTTTCCTGAGTTGTCATTGTAAAATCTTAAAAAGTAACAAGTAAACACATAGGGAAAAGGCACGTTGAGGTTACCTTGGCCCAGATCTTCAGTGCAGACTCCCTGTCCTCTGGTCAGAGCGTGGAGTGGTCTGGCCTCTCCGGGCCTCGGAGTGCAGCGGAGACCCTCACCACAGTGGGCTGTGTGAACCCCACAGGAAGCCCCTCTCTCCAGAGCGCAGGCATTGCAACAGCTGCAGCCGGGCTCCCTCAGCACCTGCTTGCAGTCTGCTGGGATGGCGGGGCACTCGCTGAGCTTCTGCTGTGTGCAGGCGGCACAGCGGATGGGCTCGGGCCCCACCACTGGAGACGTCCTCACCACGGCTAAGACAGCCACAGCCACTCCTACCACAAATGTCAGCTTCTCATACAATCCAAGCATCTCCGGTCTTCTGATTGTTATTGTCTCGTAAAACTGCTGCTATGTCTATAGTTTTTCTTCTAAAGAGATTTCTCCGAACCAGCAGTATTTATATGGGGATCTGGCCTCCAGAGGGGTTAATGATTGACTCGGTGACCACAGAAATAAAATATTTTTGACAGAGCTGCTGTAAACGGTGGATGACCCTGCTTGACGTAAATCCAGGTTCACAAGGTCTGTCGTCAATATTGACGTTGGAACATAAAGTGATTGGACATCAAAACAACCCTGTTTTTGGGTGACAAAATTACTGATCTTTGCCTTTACCTTTGAGGCTACATGAGCGCTGCTATTTGGAGAACATTTTTCAATAAAGTAGTGAATAATGAACAACATCCAAAATAAGGAACATTTGATAATCCTTGGCTTATCTAATGTTCCTTAGATAATCATAATCTCACAGATAACTACTGGTCAGTGTAAAAACTCTGCTGTTGTTGTTAACCATTTATCTTGTGAAGTAATGCTGACAGATTGTGCGCTGACACTGTTTTGACACTAAAAACCTATTTGTCCCTTTAGTCTTGTTGGTGAAGGTTCCTCTTATCAGACAGACAGATAAACAAGATCATTCCCCTTTAGCGTTGCATAACCCTAACATTATGGATTTCTCAGCTAGAATCCAAACATGTTTGTCTGAAGAAAAACGGTAGTAATTGGTTGGTTCCTTGGTGTAGTATTTGTCATAACTATCTATGGCAAAGAGATTCAGTGACTTAATGTGTGATACACACACCGGCACCACTCATGTTGCGTACATGACATGACCCTAAGCTTTTCATTTTGGGGAGATATTTGTTTTTTCAACAAGAGCTGATTGCTTAAACGTAACCCCAGTAGCTCAAAAGACCAAAAAAGTGATCAGGATTACTTATGAAAGTACTTATTACAACATCAGTTTCAATAAACCCAAACGTGTGGATGTGGATTTACATGATGGAATTAAACATCTTGAATGCTGTTGGTGATGAGGATGTGGGGTGACAGCATAATGAGAGACATAATATTTATATATGCATCTGATAGCGAGGTTGTGACTGATTTTGAACTGGCCTGAAACAAACTTTAAGTACTCGGCCTTCCTAAAGCTGATAAGCAAATGTTGTACTCTGACAACATTTATTTGACACACGTAGTTGCAGTACTTTGCAAAATGAGCTCAAAAAATAGCAAGAATTGTCAAAGGTAAATATAAATGCCCCACAGCCAGCAGTATACACTGATCAGCCACAACATATAACCTGCCTCTGCTACCAAAACAGCTTTGACCCATCAGAGCATGGACTCCATGGACGTGTGAAGGTGTCCTATGGTAAAAGTTGCCAAGATCCTTTAAGTTCTCTAAATAGCGAGGTGGGGCCCTCCATGGATCTGACTTGTTTTTCCAGCATATCCAACAGATGCTCCATCAGATTAAGATCGGGGGAATTGGGGGACCAAGTCAGCACCTTGAACTCTTTGTCATGTCCCTCAAACCATTCCTGAATGAGGTTTGCAGTGTGGCAGACAGCATAATCCTTCAAAAAGAGGGCATTGCCATCAGGGAACCATCGCCATGAAGGGGTGTATACATGCTCTACGGCAAGGATTAGGTAGCTGGTACAAATAAAAGTAACATCCACACGAATGCCGAGACCCAAGGTTTCCCAGCAGAACACTGCCCAGATCATCACACTGCCACAGAAGGCCTGTCTTCTTCCCAAATTACATCCAGCTGAATGAAACAAATGCACTTGGCCATCCACATAATGTGAAAGAAAAGGGGATCTATCAGACCTCGCTACCGTCTTCCATAGCTCCATAGCCACATTCTGACACTCATGTGCTCACTGTAGGTGCTTTCAGTGGTGGACAGGGGTCAGCATGGACACTCTGACCGGTCATTTAGCCTCAAATGCAGCAAGGAGCAACGTACCTTTTTATCATTGCAAACATGTGGAATTGGGTCACAGGGGCCAGTCTTCACTCCCAATATGCAGGAGAGAGCTTTGGGCACCCATGACCCTGTTGCTGGTTCATAGGTTGCCATAGGTTGGACGCCTTGTGGTAGGTACTGCCAACACGCCACAAGTCCTGCTGTTCTGGAGATTCTCTGACGAAGACATCTAGCTATTACAGTTTGTCAAAGTATCTTAGAGCCTCCCTCTCACCCTGTTTTTCCTCCTTCCAACACATCAAATTCAAGAACCAACTGTTCACTTGGTGCCTAATACATTCCACCTCTCCACAGGTGCCAGGGTAATGAGACAATCACTGTTAGTCACTTCTCCTGTTAGTGGATTTAATGTAGTGGCTGTCTGGTGTAGTTACAGCTCTACTGTGACCTATAATGGCATTAAAACACTACATAGATGGTCTGTAAATACATAATTTTGTGTTATTGTCCTACTATATAACATAACAATCCCAGGGCAGATTTTCCTACATAAGGAGTACTATGATACTTTCAAAATAAATGTCATTTAAATAAATCACAGACATACAAAATGTTAAAGATGTGATGTTCCCAGCAAAGACAACCTCTTTCCCATTAATTCAGGATAGATGTGATCCCTATTGCTTGGTGAGAGACTCAAACAGCATTCTACACTAACATTCAGATCAAGAACACAAATTTAGACAGAGGTAAATGGGTTCATGTGACAGGAGCAGCTCCAGGCAAACTGTGGCTGAAGCAGGGATAAACGCCAATATTACACAAAAACTATCCACAAAAAATATTATACTCAGAATAATGGAACACATGTTTTCATCCGGCAGTGAACTTTTCAAAAGACACCAGTACGGCTTACTTTACTTTTCTGGTACGTTTTGTTTATTTACTTGTAACTACAGAAGAAACAAGAACATGCACATGGACTTTACTCTCTGGCACTGCCAACCTGAAATAGGGCATGTTAGACGTGCAGAGTTTGTTCTACATTCAGTATTCACCAATTACATCATTTGGCCTGATCAACATGTGATGAGGAGTGTTACTCAATAACCAGTTCATGAGTTGTTGCCTCTTCGACATTGTGCATCAGGTCCACCAGCCACTTTGGAAATGGCTCCTCCTTGGAAAGAATTTAGAAGACAATAGTGAAAAAAATGCAACAATTCACCATTTTAAAGCTAAAACGACTTTGCTCGTAATGAAAACTCACAAATGACTTCTTGGGGTTTCGCCTTCTCTTCTGCTTCGATGGTTTAGGTGATGTGTGTTTTGGCCATCTGATCTTGGAGACCTTAAAACAGCAGAGCTTTATCTCTTTTCCATTTCAGTACCGTTTGCCAAATCTTAAATAGAAACACAAAGTGCACAGTAACTCTTACCTGTATTCTCAGCTTCCCACTAGTGGACCTCTTCTCATTTCTTAACCCTGACCGCCCAGCTGGTGTAGCTTCATCACTCCAATCTGCAGAATGTGTGCTCAGATGTGACACAGAAACGTTCTCCATTTCTGTCTGGCGATTGTTAGCAGATTGCATTTGAGTGAAATTCTCTTGGCTGATGGAACTAGACAGCCGTCTAGGTCTCATAACTCTCAGCAGAGCATCATCATCTTCTTCTTCTTCTTCGCTCTCATCTTCTGCCAGTTCCTCCTCTGTCTCTTCTTGAAATTGAAAATCCTCCTCTTTCTCCTCTCGTGTTCGGTTTCCTTCGGTTTCATCTTCTTGCTCCGACTCTTCCTGGATGGGCTCCAGAGATGCTCTCTGCTCATGTTATTTTTGAAATGTAGAACAGAATTAACACAAGGCCCATTTAACGATGATTTTTTAGGATTTTTGCATTGCGAAAACGTATATGAATAGCAGCAAACAGAGGTTTTAGACTTACATTTGATGACATGGATAACTGAGCTTTTCTGATATAAAGACTGCAGTTTGTGCTGTGTGTGCTGCCTTGTTTCTGATTAGCTTGATTATTCAAACCAGGTGTGGATGATTAACGACTGACCTTTTTCACATCTGATATTTGGACATGTCATAGCAGGAACAGCCCAGGTTAAAGGGAAGTAATGTTAACTGAGCAAAAGCTTTAACACTCAATTTTTTTTATATAACTTAACCCACTCTGGAAACTAAAAGTTGAGAATCTACCCCTCTGCTGCTTTTGCTTTTTTCTTTTTTTTTTCTTTTAAATATCTGTCTCTTGCACTCTAAAAAGTAATTCAGAGTAAATATTCTCACAACCTAATTTAATGCATTGATATAAGAACAACACTCTAATTTATTGACTTAGGTAAACCTTTAAATTGCTGACATCATTCATTTAAT
>OMNN01052638.1:0-13037 GCA_900302755.1 Chromis chromis
GTTGTTACTATTTATTTATTTATATAGAACCTTTCTAATGAAAACTCCTAGGTGCTACACAAAGCAGACATTCAAATACAGATGATGAAACCAACTGGACAAATATATAAAAGGACAAAATAAAGTAACCATAATCCAAAGGAGTAAAAAACCAAATGGACCAACATAGTAAAAATATATAAAGAAAGCAATAAAATAACAACAATAAAACCAACTGAGAGAATGCATTACAATAAAAGAACATTTTCAGTAATGTTTTAAGAGGAGATACTGACAGTCTGAGAGCATCTGTGAAGGATTTCCACAGTTTAGGGGTATCAACAGCAAAGGCCTGAACACCTCTGATCACAAGGAAAGGTCCAGGATGAGTCTGAAAGTCCTTGATGGATGATCTCAAACAGCACTCAGGCTTATAATGAGGTAAAAGATTACAAATGTAAGTTGCCGTGTGGACATGTAAAATGTTTAAAATAAAATCTTCAAATTGATCTAACTCATAGCCAGGGAAGTTTAGCAAGAACTGGAGCAATGTGTTCACTTCTACTGAAATGAGTTCAAAGTGGAGCAGCAGCATTTTGAATTAGCTGAAACCTATGAATGTCTCTGTTACTGATACAAGAGTTAATGAAGTAATCGAGCTGATGAAGGTGTGAATGAGCTCTTCTCAGTCTGAAAAAGAAAGAACGGATGTGACAAGACTGCATGACCTTTGTGACATTTGTATTTTAAGAAATACACTCACTTGATTATTACATTGTAGTTGAATGACAAAAAAAAAACAACAACACCACTAATGGTAAACATGTCCAGGTTTAGTCAGTTATCTTTTTTTTTTTAACATGAAGACAGAAAACAGGGAACACCTTGCCTGACTCTGCTTAACAAAATCTGCCTACCAGAACTTTAATTAATTAACTCACTAATTGAAATTGATATATCCCATTTATTTCCTGGAGTCTGCTGTTGGCCTCAAAACCTCACAGCAATGGCAAGACTTCAGGAAGTCCCTGCCACACAAACTGTCTCCATGCTAAATGAGAACGGATTCGTCTTCTCATCTAACTCGCCAAGAAAAGCGCATTTCCCCAAATGTTAAACTAATACTTTAAGCAACTGCCTGCCTTTTTTATGTTGGCATAATTCTTTATTTCAAATAGTTTTCTGGGAGCATTTTTGCATTAAATGCTCATTTAATAGGATTTGACAAACTGCTGCCCCCCCCCCCTGCAGGTCAGCGAGACAGTGAGACAGACTGACTTGGCTACAAATTGGCCTCCGGGTTTTAAGAGTCTTGTCTCTTTCCTAGAGAGAGCAACTGTCAGTGTCATGTTCTGGTCTTTCACAACCTTCAAACCTAATTAGAGAGAGGAAAGAACTATTTCTCTTCATCGCTCTGCTCGGCTCCTCCGTTTAATACTGCGCTCGATCTGCAGAGCACCGGGGATTATGCTGTCGTGTCATGTAGGCCAAACCCTCGGATCTACACGCATGCAGATATGAACTCTTTAATATTTCATTCCACAGGTCGGCCCGCTCGTCTGTTCGTGAAGAATACCTCTGCACATCTTTGGAGACTGCTGTCAGACAGGATAACAGCAGAATAATTCATGGCTCTGTTTTTACCTACATTCGACTGCCTCGCTGCCATTTTTGTTTCCCCTTCCCAGCCTTTTATCACTTTCACTCCTGTACTTGCAATTTCCCTTCTAGCCCTTCTGTTTTTTTAAAAAAAAGTCTCCTCACCTTTGCCTCCCGCCATCTGTATCTGTTCCCCTTTGAGAAAATGTCCTCACTTTCCCTTTATCACACCACTTTTCCTTTTTAGCCCTCTTCTATTTTTTTTTTCTCTTGCTGCATTTCACCTGTTCTGTGTCAGGTAGGACTGGTGGAGGTGTGAGCCTCTGACAGCTGCTTGAGTGTCGTGAAGTGGGAATTTCGCCTCCCCCTCGTCAGCTGTCTCCTCTGCTGCGCGACTGGGGTGACGAGGTCACGACATGCATTGCGGAGACTTTGTATTTGATGTTGTCGTGTCACTCAAAAGGAGGGAGAAAAAGGCATTCCTCAGCGAGCGCCACCTTCACGTTACACGCTGTTGCGGCCTGCAAGCTCTACACCTGTCACGGCATCTCATTAGACATCAGCTACAAAGCAGAACACTCCGATTTAGCATTGGCAATATGGCGCAGATCAGTCGTATTGGCAGCGCAATAAATATTTGTTTGAAGAGCCACTGCTTTTGCTTTTCAGTATTATTGTGGAGAGCAGGCAGGCAGAGAGGAAAACATCAGAGTACACTTCCAAAAGCAGGAAAGGGACGTCACGCTCTCCTAGGTGTGAATAATAACCGGACGTAGCCTCTATGCTTAAGCATTGTTATTTAAAGACTGAGTTCACTGATGCTCTCTGGCATCCCTAACTCCATGTTTGATGCTAATCTGCTGGAATGAGTGGAAAAACATTGAACCATGTTGCATATTGCATTGGGCTTGACATGTGTCTCTAAAGTGGCAAAAACTGGCTGTAATTACCATGAATGGCCAAATGCAATGCTTGCATTATGGATGGAGGAGTAGCTTGTTACGTGCCCTTCTTATCATTGCTCCCCAATGGCTGCAATTCTTCTTCTCTTGTCTGCTGAGACAGTAAATTTTAAGAAAATGCCACATCTTTACCTCAGCGGTTGGAGGACATCGGTTGTGGCAGCGCTGTGCTTTCAGAGCAACATGTGAGAGGGAGAAGATTTATTTATTTATTACTGCTTCATTATTGATGTTTGTCTCACTTTCACTTCGGGCAGTAATGGCGCTCACCAATGGGCTTCAGCTGCACATTAGATGCACACAAATGAGCAGGGTCCAGTCGACACAAACACATCGAATCCTGTTACACAACAGAGGCAGTGGCGCAGGATGATGCTCTGTGTCTTTCACGCACATGAATGCCTAGCCGCGGTCCCACTGTGGGCAAACTCTGACAGGATGAAAGTCTCTGACATGTTCAGTGGTCTAGACTAGCCAGGACTCCGGATGCTGATTGATTGCCCCCAACCTGCTTTTACCATGTCAAAGATATCGGCAACAATGTCGACCGGATGGGTTTTCAGAACATGGAGCGACTCAGTGATATAAAAAATATGGAGTTGAATAGCGAGTTGTGTAAGAATCTCTGCCTGATGATGCCTCGTGTCCTCGCAGACATGCACCATTAGGGGTGAAACAACAGGGGCTCCCGTCTGAACTCGTCGGAACAAATGTAACTCCAAGACTTTTGGGCTATTAAGAGAAGCTATTCGTCACATTGAATTCAAATGAGGTTTAATCTGTATTTTCTTTTCAACGAATGCATACAGTTTGTAATGATTCGTGTTTGTGGCGTGGAGTACATTGATGAAATATTCATCTAATATGTTTATAATGATGCCGATGGCAGTGACTGTGGTTAAGATGTTGTAAGTCTGTTGCTCCAGATGAAACCGGCTGTGAGGTTAGAGCACGACTGAATTCACCTAAATGGGGCTCCGCATGGACCCTCTTTTAGGTTAAGGTGTATGGAATAGTGCACCTTGTGTCAAAATGAAAAAGTGCAGCCTTCTTGTCTTCCCAATTTTCTATCTTTGGAAAAACAACTTCCTGATTAGCTGTGCAACTTGACACCAGCACACAGACAAACCCTCGGTGGCTCTCACAAACAAAAAGGTTTTCTTGCACAAAGAAAGTAACACAAGCATAAAACTTTCTGTGCATGCTCATATAGGCCTGCTACATGCTGTGCACCTAATGCAGTACAAGAAAAGACATAAAATATGTGAAGAATTAGGATTTTCTGTTGATGCAACAGTTTTACAGGACCAGAGCTGACTTTTAGTTATTCCTCACCACCTGTTTTTATTTTTTTTTCTTGTTCTAAATAGTTCAGCGTTTTCTCACCTGCCTCTGAGCTTTCATGGTTCTGGCTCTGGGGCTTTGTGAAAGCTGCTGCTTAGAGATTGTTTGCAGCCGCAGACACTTCCAGCTCAGTTCCAGGGGAAAGGAAAAGCAATTCCATGCTTGGGCCACAGTGAATCCGTCTCTGTCAGTTCCGCTTCTTGATGCCCTCAAATCACATTCCCCCACCCATCCGCTCTCCCATCAGCCTTTGCTGTTCTGTGATCAGGGAGTAAGAGTGCATCAGCCTCGAAGTGAAATGAGGATGCGCTTTACATGCTCCCTTACCATACCATCCTCCTTGATGTCACTCACTTCTGTTCCCTGGCACTTGCAATTTCCCGCTCTGCAATAAAACTCCATACTTCACGCAGGAGTAGTCACAGCCCGGGATTGTAATATACCTTCTCCTCTGTCTATCAGGCTACGTGCGGCCAGTTGTCATTCTGTGATAAATACACTTTATTCAAACTGCTATTATTGCCTCAAATGCAGATTTCTTCTCTAATAAAGTGCAAGCCGGCTAATATTTCACACACAAAGCAATTTTAATGTTTCATGCTGCAATGAAAAATGTCTCTAAAAACCCAAATGATTCACATGCATGCCTCTGTCTGAGAGATGAACAGTTTTTGAGGCTTTCGCCAAGATTCTGTTCTTCCAATCTATTAATACTTACTGTGACACTTTACATAACAGATGATGTATGTTGAGCACTTTCTTTACAAGTACTTTATGAGTTTTGTGAGGTCAACGTTTGGATCTTTTCTCTGTAAGTGTCACAGAACGCTCTGAGCTGCTGTCATTTCGCATGTCTTGCAATTACTCATGTCAGCGAGTTGATCAGAAGAAGCCTGTATATGTGACCTATTACAGTACTGCGGGTCAATACCTGCAAGCTTATTTTATCCTGCAAACACTTGCTGACACTCTAATTAAAGCATCTTAACTAGCCATAACTGATTGTTATCATCGTGTGGCACATGGGCAGACATTCAAACTTGTCATCTAGAAGTTTTACATCCCACTCATTTCCCCCCTCAAACTTGTGCATTTCATCATCACTTTCTCTGCCTGGCGACTCGATTTGTTGCTTTGCCTTTGTAGAAAACAGTGACACATAATTTTTTAAAGTGATGAAGGCACACAGAATGATTGATGGCAGCATATTGGATGGGAAAATAACGTTCTGGGCCGTTAATTTTACCAAGTCAAGGAAGCAGCCTCAGACTGTCAACACAGGAAATGAGTAGGATTTATCTCTGGCCTAGTGTCTGGGTAGCTCTCTTGCACTGGATGCCTTTATAGAGACCACAGTGATGGGCTGTGTAGAACACATTGTACGAGCTTTAAGACAAATACAGTTGTTGAAAGATGACATTATTGATTTTGTAAAAGTATTGATAAAGCAGCAAATATAAACAAGTAAAACGCACCAAAGTCATGTTAAGGTCATTTTTACATTTTGTGCCAAAGCAATACAGGACAGTAGGAGGCAATTTCAAGTCGATGCTGTCAGTACCCCCTCCTGATGGGAGCCATGTTTTGTCAACACAAAGAAGTTATCATGCTGTGCAATACAGACAGCAAAAGCTTTTGCAATGACAGAATACCCATGCAGATGTAAACAGAGTATTTTAGATGCAGAGCTGTGCTGCAGAGAGTGGTCAATGTTATAGCACAAGTGAAATACTAATGTGTAAATAGGCATATAAAGTAGACAACTGGATATATGACTGTGTGCAGCGGTAATATTCCTGTCATGGCCTGCTACACACAGGTGGTGTAAACCATGGCAACAGTCAGCATATCTGGATATCCATCCTGAGAAACTGAGAGACTGATAAGGCATAGTGGTATTACAAGGACACACTTTTTATTCCCACTCACATGTCTTCCATCTCTAGTAAATAAATGATATCTGCAGTTATATTTTCTGACACAGAACAAAGCAAGTTCTTTCTCATGTGATCTACAATGTCGGAGATCAAAGTCACAATAAATACAAGAAAAAGGTTTTGTGGTTTAGACATATGTTTCCATGTTTGGTCAGAATTTAAGATGTGCAACAGGGTAAATCTGTACCATCACCTTCACACTGACTGGGATTGGTTTTGGGTCTGCGTCAGTGTGAACCAATGGCTGTGATTCAGGTGCTAATTGAAGACAGGTGTTTCTAGTTACAGTGTTTATAAAAAGTATTCTTCCTCCTTGAAAGTTTTTCAGTTTTATTGTTTTTCCAACAATGGCCAATTAAATGTGGCTTTCGATTAATTAATAACACCTAATTAAACACAGGTGCAGCCAACTGATGCTGGAAGTCACACATTTAGTGAAAAGGAGATTATCTGAGTGTGGTGAATGTTTCTCAATTGATTGTAGTATAAAGATACCTGTATCTGGTAGATCAGTCACTGGTGAATCAGTACTCCTGGATATAACTACACCATGAAGAGAAAAACAACACTCCCAGCAACTCTGTGAAAAGGTTATTGAAAAGCATAAGTCAGGGGATGGATACAAGAAAATTAGCAAATACCCCTTGGAGTACACTTAAATCCACCATTAGCAAATGGAAGGAATATGGCACAATATGGAATATGATAAATCTGCCCAGAGTAGACCATCCTCAAAAACTTTAGTGACTGCAAAAAAGTAAGGGAGGCCACCGAGACACCTATGACTCCTCTGAAGCGGTTACAAGCTTCAGCAGCTGAAATGGGAGAGACTCGGGAGAGTGGCAAAGAGAAAGCCACTGTTGAAAAGAACCTTATATTAAATTTAAACCAGAGTCCGCCAGAAGGCACGGATAAGACTCTGAAGTCAACTCGAAGAAGGTTCTTAGGTCTTGTGAAACCAAAAGCCATCTTTTTGGCCATCAGATTAGACACTATCCCTATTGTGAAGCATGGTGGTGGCAGTATCATGATGTAGGGGATGCTTCTCAGCAACAGGCTCTGGAAAGCTTGTAAAAGTAGAGGGTAAAATGAATGCAGCAAAGTATAGGGAAATCCTGGAGGACAACCTGATGCCGTCTAAGAAAACTGTGACTTCAGAGAAGATTTGCAAGACAATGACCCAAAGCATACAGCCAAAGCTTCACGGAAATGTTTTAAAGGCAATAACGTGAATGTTGTGGAGTACCCGAGGTACTGAGAATGTGGGGCTGGGCTTGAAAAGGTCTGTTCACTCACAATCCTTGTACAACCTGACAGAGCTTGAGCAGTTTTTCAAAGAAGAATGGGGTAAAATTGCAATGCCCAGACGTGCAAGGCTGATTGAGGCCTATCCACACAAGCTCAATGCTGTAACTGCAGGGAAAGCACCATCTACTAAATACTGACCGGAAGGGGGTGAATATTCTTATGTAATCACTTATTTTACCTTTCATATTTTTAATTAATTGACTTTACTATTAATCGGTTTTCATATTGACACGAAAGATTCTTTTCTGTAAATTCTTGTTTAAAAAAAAAGCCAGATTAGATTAAACTGACATGCTTCAGTGTTGAAAAGCAATAAAAGGGAAAACTTCCAAGAGGGGTGAAACTCCTTTTATAGGCCCTGTATACCACATGCAGCAAATACTGACTCTTATTCTTCAGTCTTTCTCTGTGTGCAGGTATGGCATCCATGTAAGGTTCAAGTTAATATCTGAATAGGACTGTCATTCTTCTGTTTTTCTATGTGCAGGCAAGGGTCTGCTCCAGGCGCTGTGATCTTAAGGCAGAGTCGAGCTTCCAAAGGTTGAACTGTGTTGCCAGCCTAGTCCACGGTGATGACTGCCATCAAGTGACATTTAAAATTGTCAACAGACTGTAAAGAAGCACCCAACATGCGGCGCCACTGACCCTTAGCCTTGGACTGCTCTCCTCTCTTGCGAATAGAAAATTGACTGCTTTCCCCTCCCTGGCTTTCTCTGTTTATCGAGGAATTAGAGTAGCGCTACAACCCCAGACATCCTACCTTGATTCTATTATGTTTATATGAGATAAATCAAGTTTTATACCTTTTTTGTGACGTGGTCTTTCGCCCTTTGCTTACACTGACCATTTGCTAAACTCCTCTTCCAAACAGTGACTGTCCAGTTTATTTTTTTTCTTCTTTTTTAGGCTGCCTTAACTTCCGTTGTCAAATATTTTTTTTATAGTAATTAGCAAACTGCTTCGATCTAAAGGTTACATCAAAAAAGTCTTGTACACAATTACACATTCACTGGTTCTGAATGACCCTGTATCAGAGTGTTCATCAAAGTTTGTGGCTCTGTCCTGCTCTTCTGGATACAAAGAAATTTACATTTCTCCAGGAACCACAGCTACATTTCAAGATGCCACTGCAGATTGCAAAACATTGGCTGCATACTGTTGGGAGGCATGTACAGCATTGTCCAAGTTTATTAAAAACGCAGCCAAACAGGGTTACATTATACCAAATTAAAATTCTGATCCACTCTGCATTAAAAGTACAATGCATCCCTAACACTACTAGTACTATTAGTTGGTAAAGATTCTGAGTTTTAACCCTTTGTCTTGTAAAACAATATCATAAAGTCAGGCGTAACCCAAAACTATTGGCTGGAAATAACAATGACAACAAGTGACCAAAGACAGTAAGACATTGTGTTAGAGATGTTACCCAATAATTTCAAGTATTTATGTATTTGTAATACTAAAAATGCAGAATTGTTCACTACTCTAAATTGTCCTACTTTCTACCTCTAGTGAGCTTCTTTGTAATGTCACTGAGACAGACTTGTGCATTGTGGCTGCTCACAAGATAGTAAAAAGCTATGAAGCCATATCCAAGAGTTTTAACTGCCAGTGGCCTCAGAGATAAAAGTTGAGTTGTTTGGACTCAGGGACGTGGCTTTTGTTTGGTGAAAGAAAGAAGAAAGCATTCAACCCCATAAAAAACATCCCCACGGTCAGTCATTGTGGTGCTTTGGGGTTGTTTTTGAGCCGATGGATCGGGCAACCTTGTCCAAGTAAATGGCATCATGAGAAAAGAGGACGACATTAAGATTCTGGAGGAAAACATCGGGCAGTCTGCAGAAAAGCTTAACCGGGTAAGCATCAGACCTTCCAACGAGGCAATCTTAACATAAGTGGTCAAGAAATGTAAAGTCCAGACCTGAATGCCATCGAGAATCGGTGGAGGAAACTCAATACCAGAGTGATTGCAAAATTTTAAACCTCAAAAACCTGGCGATCATCATAAAGAGTAGTTGAACAAAATTCAAGTGGAGATATGCAGGAGGACTGTTGGTGATTATAGGAAGTGTTTGGTTTCTGTGGAAGCAAATAAAAGCTCTGACACCGATTACCAAGAAAACGTAATTTTGGCCACTTAAAATCTATCATTAATATACCAAATACAATGTCTTCAACATATTGTTAAAATAAAAGAATCACTATAAATCAAAAACTTAACTTGGGCATGAATACAATGGGCTTAACTGTATATGTACAACCATCAAGTACATATCTAAGGCTCCTTTTATAGGGTTCTCATTTCAAAACAAGTCAGGTAAAAAATGCTAAAATGTCAGCTGGAGTTTTCAACGAACTGACAAATCTAATGCTGGCTTAATTTGCTACAGCTGCTTGAGGGAATTAACATTATTTGGAAACATCGATCGTCGCTGGCTAGAAATAAGAAGCCTGCTTTTGTCAGTCTGAAATCAGGGGCAGTAGTAGAAAAATATTACCAATTTCAGATTCAAGTTGTTTTTTTTTGTGACCTGAACCAGTTTCAAGAGGTGAATCTGCTACTATCATCATAGTGAATTGGGTTTGTACCATGCACAGAGCTTGATAAACATATCAACAGTAACTACATAAGGTCTTTAACTTGCACAGTGCTTTGTTTTTGCAATTATTAGGTGTTATATCATCACTGTGAAGGCTTTTTTTTTCTGTTTCAGATGTGACTGCGTTCCAGGAGAGCAGAACAGAACTGACACACATACTTTCCTCTTGACACCTCTGTCTCCTCTCACATAAGTCACTGTCAATGACCCCTGAGTCAGGAGAGAGGTGTGGAGGAATCATACACCCTCTCACAGAGCTGCCGATAAATCTCCCTGTGAGGTGTGACAGCACCAGTGTCTCCTCCGGGTGAAATCCTGGTGGCCACAATTCTTCACAGCGTTGATGGTGTTTTTTTTTTGTTTTTTTTTACGAGACCTTATGCTGTTTCTGCACACAGATTCAGATGCACTGCTGGGTTTATTTACTCTGGACTTTTATCAGTCCTCTTTTAAATCTACTATGTTAAACTTTAGTTCCAGATCTGCTCACGCAGAGCCGGATGGCCCATTAGGCCATAGAGGCAAATGCTAAGGGCGCCGTGGCCTCCAGGGGGCACCACAAAATCGGGAAAAAATTCACCTTCAATATAATTATATTAAAACTAGTTGTTACTATTAACTCTTAAAATGGAAAAGCTCACAATGATTCAAATGTAAAGCAATGGTCAGGTAATATTACTACAAAATAATGCTGTTCGATTTCGTTTGTAACCGTATGTAAATCGCCGATGGAGGGGGGCGCCATATAAAATTTCACCTAGGGCGCCACACTGGGTAGGGCCGGCTCTGTGCTCACGCATGTCATGAGTATTCACTTGTATTTGCATGGGCAGGTCCGGACTCGATACCAGGCTGTCAAGCCTAGGCAAAGCAGTCTGTTACATTCATATAATGTACACAGTGGGGATTTGTCACTTGCAATTCAAAGCAAATTAGGACATGCAGATGCAACAACATTTATGGGTGAAAATTAGATTATGAGTAGAGAGAAAATCATAAAAAACATTATTCTTTTGGCCTTTGACTTATTCTATTGACAATGGAAAATCAAAAGTTTAATTAATTTACAATGATACACTAGTTTAAAGATACACTCTAGAGGGTAAATAGATACTAGTTTACATCTTGGTTACTAATACTACTTCTAAATTGTGATGATTGCAGCTCATTTATTAAAAACTACCAAGAATTAATAAATCAAGATAGCTTTGTTAATTTATTTGATGCTAACATCAGAAAATCAGAGCTATTGCCCAATTGTTAAAAAAATAAAATAGTAAAATATAATACTTGACACTTCTATCTCATTCAAGCTGTTTTATCCCTTCAAAAATATTGCATTGATAAATAAAACATTATGACCAATCCCAAGCCATGTTTCAGAAATTGTGGATTTCAGCTATGGGATTCTGGTTCATACAGGCAATATCTATATATATATGCTCTCTGTTTAAATTCTCACTTCTCTTCTGTGTATAACAACAATTTCCGGCCATCCGAAGCAACTGGGAATTAGGTGATGGCTATAGTGATGGGGTTATCTTTTGGTCCCATCAGACTTAATGATGAATCACAGTGTTGAACACTGAACATGAGGAGGGAGGTGAGTTTTGCTAAGAATTAACGAGGAAGCAGTTAGTTTAAATCGTTCAAAGTTGGGTGCCTAGGATGGTCTAAATTTTGTATTTAAAGTTATATTCTGTATAGGCAATCGAAGCTAGTGCACACAAATGGTGACTGCACAGCCACATCACAGTGCTGAGTAGTCCGAAGATTGCTACTGACAGTCAAAAATGCATCAATGTTGTATCAAAAGCATCAGTGATACCATGTAGAGAATGCATTATGTGTTGATGCTCACCTCTGGATGTAGCTATTATTAACTAGCGTGATCTCTGCCACTCAATAACTGCAGCAGATGAGGAACGCTGCCACGTCCGCTTGAATTATGAGCATGTGTTGAAGGCCAAAGAGGGCTGCTGCTGTCAGGATACATACAGGTAGATCGCCTGGTTCCTTTACTCTGAACATCTTGGGTTTGATCCATTTACTATTAACATTCTGTCAATCGTGCAGGCTCCTCATTTCAGAAAAAATATAAAGACATGGCCTGGGCTGTTGCTCGAAGTTTGAGGGCTTGAACTCAATCTGCACTGCAGAAAAGCAGCACCTCCTCACAGAGCATGATAGAAAGACATTGTGGAGTCCTGGCACAGTAGATTGCTACACAGTTACACTGTTATCCCCGGGGGGAGAAGGGTGAATAACAGGAAACTCTGGCTATTATTACTACCTTGTTTGTAATTTCAGACTAGACATGACAGGAGAGTGGCAAGCGAGGATGTCCATTGTGCCCTCAGAAGAAAAGTGTTGTACATAACCTTTTCAGAGTGCTTTGAAAGTACAACATGGCTTCCTATGTATAGCAAAAGAACTCTGTTCAAAGCAAAAGGAAGCGAGTGATATTTAGCATATACACCTAGTTTAATTTAGTTTGGGTGACACAGCAACGCCACTACAACAGAAATATCTAATAAATATGTATGCTTGAAGGCCCTGCAAAAATCTCCACAGGTCTCTGGAAGAGCTGCTGGCCAATAGAGACAAATAAGAAAGGCAGCTAATGAAATCACAGATCCAACAGAACTGAGGAGGTTGTAGCATGATGCAACATGCTGTAATCACCTGAGTTTGGATTGGAGCTTTTTCTGACATAATAGTCCATCCTTCAATTAGCTATACCCGCTTCATCCTGTGGTCGCAGGGGAAGAGTTTATCCCAGATGACATTGGGCGAGACAGGTTGCCAGTCCCCCACAGGCTTAACACAAAGAGACAGACAACCATTCATGCTCATACTCACAAATACAGCCAGTTTGGAATAACCACTTCACCTAACGTGCATGTCTTTGGACTGTGAGAGGAAAAAAATTCACATAGGTATAGGGGAAACATGCATATTCCACATAGAAAGGGCCATAACAACAAGAATCTACAGAGCCTTCAAACTGTGAGGCAACTGTGCTCACAAATGCACCACTGTGTCACAGCACAAAAATGTGATTCTGTCCTGCAAGAAAAGAATTAAAACCAAAAACAAACAAATTGCGTGAAGAATCCAGGTTCAGACACTCATGATGGGTTTGAAATGTAAAAGGCCTTCATTTCAGTGGGCTAGAAACATTAAAAACACACCAATACCTGTCGGATTGCACCTTCTTCAGGGTGAAGAGACAAAAAAACTAACTTTTAACTTTTTTTGTAGAAACACATCTCTCACTAGGATAAGAATTGTAAAAAGAAGTG
>OMNN01052641.1:0-14874 GCA_900302755.1 Chromis chromis
TTTGGAAAAACCGAAAAACTGACTCAGGAAAAAAATATTAACCTTCAAATCTGTCCAACAGAAAAGAAAAACTCTGGATTACTGCTTTCCATGTCTCCACGTCTTTCTCCATTGTGGTATTTTTTTATATATCAAATGTACATTTTTTTGATGTTCGAGGTTTTCACTCCTGTTAGATTTGTATTGCCTTGTTAAATGTTCATATAACCGTAGTCTTATGTGACTGACCCCCTGCCCCTCTCCTCCTCCTTCTTATAGTTTCTTCTTCTTCTTTGTTTTTGTTTTTTTCCTGCTCTAATGGAAGCCAGCTGTGGCTCTCGGAGGCACCACGTCCTCTCTGAACAACGGCAGCCACATCCATCCCTTTAGTCCCATGACGTTAGCAAGAGACGGCTGCTAGCAGATTGTTTGGTTTTTAGTGTGAGTATTTGTATTTGTTTCTTGTACAAGGTGAACATATAGCATACAGTGCAGCTGGAACCAATAAATAAAACTTACTGTTCTGATTGATGATGGGCTCTGTGGAACATTTTGTTTTGAAAGAAGACGAAGTTTTAAAATCCCTTTAAACAAGGCACTGTGTCTGTGTGTAACAACATTAGTAGATACACCGATCAGCCATTATAACCACTGACAGGTGAAGTGAATAACATTGATAATATGCCGTGTTCTGCTGGAAAACCTTGGATTTTGGCATCTGTGTTGATGAGACTTAGACACCCAAATAAACATTGTCCCAGAACAAGCACACTCCCTCATGCTAATGGGAAAATCCCAAATGTCACTGGCCTATACCCCCACAGGAAAATGCACCCCACCACATGGCAAAAGCATCAAACAATCAGGAACATCTTGAGGAACATGACAATGGCCCAACATGTTGATTTGACCTCCAAACTTCCTAGACCCCATTCTGATCAAGCATCAACAGGATGCAGTGGAACAAGTTTGATTGACAGAGGCCCCACTGCACAAGCCAGAGTATCCAAAGGATCCACTGCCAACGTCCTGGTGCCAGACCCCATAGGACACCCTGAGAGGTCCTCTTGTCCATGTCCAATGGTTCAGAGCATTTTTGACCACATAAGGGGGACCATCACAATATTAGGCAGATGGTCATAGTGTTATGCCTGATCGGTGTATTTGTGCTAACTGAAAAATCCAGAAAGTCACCGAACTTCATAAGAATAATCCTCCAAAGATTAAAAATATCTGTACAAAATTTTATAGAAATCCAACAAACCTGATGATTTCTGATACACTGTATTTTACTGCAAAGTTGTGGATCAGCTGACTGATGCTGTCATTCCTAGAAGTAACTTGTTAGTTTGCCTAAACAATAGTATTCATACCATATCATTCACATCGCTCCTGTTTAATACCAGGGAAGGAGAAGCAGTCCCAGGCGGGCAACTCTGTGTCTCCAATGGCAGCCATCACTGTCTGCTCTTTGTTTGTCATCGGCTGTATGCTGCTCTTCTTCCTCAGGAGAACCTGCCATCCTAAGAGAGGTTAGATTCTGTCTTCTTCTGGTGTTATGACATAAATGGCTTTCTAGCAACAGTCACTGTTAATAATCCCTGTGAGTTCAATCTTGACAGTAAGAGCTGCGTTCTTGTCCAGAGTTTTGAATCTGGGAGTCTAAATAGTTGAAATGTGAGTCTTAAGGCTGTACAATGACAATGTTTTCCTGGTGTAAGATAAAGACTCGCTGCACCAAGCTGTCACATGCTGAAGATGATCACAAATGTAAATAACTTGCAAATGTTAGTCAAATTGAAGGTAACTAGGAAAAAAATTGAAATAATTCTTTCTTTCTGTTTCTCTTTAATCAACAGTGCTCATGAGCATTTACAACAGGTAAGGAGCCTTGAATATTAAATGAATACAGACCTCATCATGAGGCCTTTAATCTGCATTTAAACTTGAATTAATTGCTTTATTTTAATCTATTTTTACAGACCATTTACAGAGCAGAAACGACCACATCGTTCAGGTAAACTACTGTTTGTTCACAGATGTTTTTACCTGCTTAGAGTCAGTCATTAAGCACATAATAGACCATGCTGTCATTTTTACATGTAATTAAATGCATGGTTGCAAGATAAAAAAAAATATTCAATAGTCTTCAATAAAAAGACTGATACAAACTGACACCTTAATGTTTTTTATTTTTTATTTAGTCTACACTTTTGTTTTTAGACTGTATATGCATCATTTTTTTCAAAGACTTTATTGTCGGACGTAATGGATGCATAGTCAAAATCATTTGGAAAAACAGGTTTGAGATAACAGGAAAGCAGAAAAGCAAACAAGGTCAGGATAATTGGTTTCAGCTGAAAAGCAGGTATTGGTTTTATGGCATGTAAAGTCTGACAGAGGGTCTAATGCTCTTTACTGTAATCTAAGTGTTAGACTCACTTTAGAAAATATGTATCTACAGGTCACGAAGATGCAACAGAAGACTTTGGCATCTACGAGTTTGTCTCCATACCTGGGAAAATGGAATCTGCACAGGTATTTAACTTGTTCTATACTGACAGAGGTTCACAGATGACACAGCAACCCTCGTATCCTCCAAGATCTTTTGTGTTTTCACGGTTCTAATTTTTCTGTCCCCCAGGCGTCCTGCAGATCTCTGGCTCGCCTCGAGTCAATCCAGGACATGCACACCACCATCTACGATGTGATCAGACATGTTCCCGAAACCCCCAGTCACAGTCTGCTGAATTAACTTCCAGCTGGAGAGCTGAGATGTAACTTAGAGTTGTTTCACTTGAAGACTTCTGTGTAGCTCTGTTCTCTTAAGTCTCTGTTATCAAAGCCTGAAGCACTGGTTTTGATGGCCCAGTTTTTTTTGCACAGGGAGGAGGGAGACTTGTGTGAGTATACAACCTGATAGTGCACTGTTATTGTCGAGAGTTTGGGACAGATTATTATTGTGAGTTGTATGTATGGCTTTGATCTTTTAATGTGAAAGTACACGTGAAACTATTTTGCTTTTTCCATTTAAAAGTGAAGATCACATTAAACCAAACAAGTTGGCAGTAGCCAGCTTTAGACCTTTTGCACCTACAAGGTGCTTCAATTCCAACACTTTGATTATTATTTAAAACATAGATTTAATTTAAAATATTAATTTATCAATATCGATTTCTAATTTAACATTCCCTGCTAAGAGAGTATGTTTTGTGAGAAGTGTTATAATGAATGCATTTCCTTGTATGAAATATATTCAGGTTAATTGTAAATACTGTACATGGATTATCCTGCAGATTCTTTATACATATTATTCTATTTCTATGTTTCTCTCTAATCTATTTATTCCTATCAAAACTCTTAACCCCGTTTCCCCAAATGTAGCATTCTTCTCTGTTCACGATGGATATAATGAAATGTCCAAACAACAAAAATGATAAATAATTGCAAAATGATTGTACAGTTTGCATTCACATGTTTGTTTTGTACTTTAATAAAGATATAACTGTTTACTACTCATTGTCATTTTAAATATGCCTTTGTTGCTCCCAACCAAACCTAGTGAATGCACTTCATTCTCCAGTTATATTTGCTTTTTTCTTTATAGATTCCTTTTTCATAGAAAGGCAGTAGCAGACTTGAAATGAACACTTCTTCTTTCACACATACCGATAAAAAAAATAACCGAAGCCAGCAAAGCTGTCAGTTGTTCTGTGGCTTCACAGTCAGTCTTTGTCTGATGTCTTGGCTGTGATCTTGCTTCTCTCAAGAGTACGAGTTGTATTTATTGTCCCCAAATTGCTGCAGAGTGCCTGTTTCTCGCAGCCTGGTTGTATTGGTATGCTGTGTACCTGGCGTGATCCAGAGACAGGCAGCGACAGACGGATGGTTCAGCATGTGGCAGAGTGCCCTCCACCTGCTCCTGCTGACACCTTGTCACGAGTAGATAAAAATGTGTGTGTGCGCTTGCTTGCTGTGTGTTTGTGGAGAGAGAAAAGAGATATAAGCATGGAGAGAGTCAGAAATAAACATGTTTTGTTCGGAAAATTGAGGCAAAAATCTATATGCAATTTTAAAAAGTCATTAGAGATTCCTGCTGTTAGTTTTGTGTTATTTTTGCCAACCTTAGACAGTGACTCACTAAGAGGAATACTGTGCTTCAGCTATGATGCAGCTTGTTACCTGCACATTGTTGTATCTCATGCCGAGTGTTTCAATGACACATGCTATAGCACAAAATATGTTCAGATTCAAACAGTAACCAATATAGTGTATTTGCTTTAATTGAAGCATTTAAAATAATTTGGCACTTATGTGACTTCTGGGGTTTTTTCACAATACATTGCACTATAGGGGGATTGATATGTAACGCATTTTACTATAATATTGTCATCACATGCCAAAGAGAACAATAATTTCATATTATATTCATTCACAGGTTAAGGATAAGGAGTTTTCTTCTCATATTGAATTATAAAGTGTAGCCTCTTATGGTGCACCGTTGCATACCAACAAGTAGTTTATTAAATCCAGCTCTAATTATAGCTCATGAACTGACCAACTGAGTGTGCCGTGTCTTTGTGGTGGCATCTCCGGGTAGAGGTTGCCATCTGTTCCGTCTCAGTGTATGCTTTAAGGGAGGCTCCACACTGTGGATGACTGCCTGACAAACAACAGCGGAGTAAATTCACCTAAGGAGAGCGACCTCACCTTCATTTGACTGGGAAATAGCCTGAGGCATCATTAACCAGGAACTAGCGCCTGCTGTCTGCTGCATGCTGCCTGCTTTTAACCAAGCGCTGCTCGACATAACACCTAAGGGGGCAATTACAAAGCGGGCTTAATAGACCTGCGTGCACTGTTTTTGTAATTATTTGGAACAGTTTACAATGCAGAGCCAGGTCTAATTGCTTGCTTGCCAGCGATGGAGTTACATGGCACTGAGTCATGGATAACATTGCATGATGATATGACCACACTTGCTCATGAAAGCAAATGTGGTTTCCTAAAAAGTGCCAAAGCACAAAAATGATAAAATCAACTTATGTAATGGTAACCTGTTTAAGACCAAATGACATGCACTGAATTACAATGAGTAAACGACAAAATATATACTGCAGATACTCACATAATCAATTGCTTAGTCAGAGTGGATGTTCTATAATGTAAAGATTCTACATTCAAAACCTTAAGTATAAGTGCAGTTGAGTTATCATCAAACTGTGCCTTAAGTACAAGTAAATATTTATATATATATAACAAGTAAACATATACACACAAGTGGCTTTGCTGTCATATTGATTATCTAATACTAGAATAATGTAATAATAATACACAAAGTATGTTATATTATTCAATTAATATCATTGATTCATCCACACATAAGCTTAATTTATAGTACTACAAATTATACTACAAATAAATCTACACAAAAAAGTGGCTTCTGTTGATTACTGATGTAATGTAATTATTATTATTATTATTATTATTATTACCTCTCATCCGAGTGGCTTCATCAGCTCATTGGTGTCAAGACTAGACTTTGACACGTATGAACTGATGAAGCTACTCGGATGAGAGGCGAAACGTCTTCACAGATGTATTACTGAGTCCAGTTGACTTTGATTGAGTTGCCCAGTATTACATACAGTGTATTATATTATTGGATTATTATTATAGAGTTATTAACATGTAAGCTTAATCTATAACCTTGAATCATATTTCATAGGATGATATAGGACGTAATTCATATCTATACTAAAGCTATTGGATAGCAATACAGCTTTAAAAAGATGGCAGACAGCATTATTTGATCAGTGTTATTAATTCAATAAGTTGTAAGGTTAATTTTCAGGCATAAGTAAGTATTTATTACAAATAAAATAGAAAATAGCTTCTGTGTTGCACTGATTATCAAGCACTGGAATAACATAACCTTATTACATACACTATGTTATATTATTATATTTGTATCATTGATTTATTGGCATGTAAGCCTAAGCTATAAGTAAAAGTAAACTTTTACTACAAGTAAACATATGCCGAAAAGTGCAATTTGTGTTACCTAATATTGAAATAATGTAATATCATTACATACAGTATAGCATAGCATCAGATTATAACTATTGATTTATTATTCTGTTAAAAAGTAAGTATTATATTTACTACAAGTAAATGTATGCAGAACAGTGGCTTGTGTGTTATATTGATGCCATATTATTGGATTATTATTATTGATTAGTTAACATGTAAGCTTTATCTATAACCTTGAATCATACTTGAAAGATGATCAAGTACTTTTCATGTACTTTTTTCAGGAAAAGCACATATTAACATTAACAATGTCTCATTAATCCGTTACAGCGTGACAGTGTCTCAGCATGCACAGGGCCCTGAAAGAAGCAAAGTAGAATTCATTCATCATTTATTTGTTACATTTATACCTGTGCTTTTGTCCTTTGAGATGTTAAATTACTACCATCCAGTGGTGTATGGCAGCAGTACAAGTATCACACTGCTAATGCCGTACACCATTTTTGAATATATTTTCTTTATTTGTCTATTAGTAGCAACACATACTTTCAATTCCATCCACATATTTTTAGTTTTTCACCTTAAATTCTGCCAGGTGAGGTTACCTTATAAAAACTACATTTCCCAGGATGCTTTCCCGGTTCTCAGCCGTGCCAGTCACGTGACGCTCAACTATGGCTTCCCTCTCGTAGTGATGGAGGCGCTGTGTTGACAAGTCAAAACTGAAACTCTTACCCATTATATTTCCCTGCTGACACAAGTCGGACTTACGATGCAGAAGATCAAGTCTCTCATGGCCCGTCAGGTGAGTTAAACACGTCTGTAGAAACGGTGCTGCCCGACGTTTGTCCCTTTAGCTAGCATGACAGCTAGCTAAGCTAAGTGGCTAATTTGACAGCTCACCGTGTGGTTCATTAAAAAGCACATTCAGCTGGAGAAACAGCAGTTTTTAGCGACTCCAACACAGCTACGACCTGTTTTCCCTCGCTTAGAAAACAAATACACGTGTGTGGACAGCTACACACCCGCCTTGGGTGAAAAAGTGTGCCATTAGCCAAGCACCACAACAACAACAGGGCACAACAGTGGGAACTGGGCGGTTAGGGAAGTTCTCAGTTTGCATAGGCAGTAATGTTACACTCAATGGTTCATGACTGGACACAACAGAGTATATCGCTTTCACAAATCTGCCCGCTGCTTCCACTTTTTTGCTCCGTGCAGTAGTGTGCTGATGAATAGCAAGCTACGGGAACAGCTAGAGAAAACGTGACTTGAAGTTTGAGGACTAATTTGGATCTTATTCTAACAGGGCCTGAAGAGCCCCCAGGAGAGCATGGCAGACCTGAGTCCTGTGGAGAACCTGAGGATCCCCAGCAAGGTAAGCTTCATGACAAGGCTGTAGATGTCAAGTTTGGTGTGGTGGTAGCTATATTCTATAAAATCAACATCTCTCAGTATAAGAAAACTTGATTAGATTGCAGCTCAGTTAATGTCGTGTTCAAGTAGTTAGTAGATCACTGCCTGTTCTGTGTGTCTCTGGTTTCACTGTTTCACTAGTTTTGCTGTCTTCTAGAAAAATATCTGCAATCTTGCATTTCTTTTCAATTCACAGTAAAGGTCCACAGATTCTGTACATTTCTGAATCTACTAATGAGGCATCGTCTGCACCGTTTTTAATGTGGAAGTAGCAATTTTGGGTGTATTGTTTATTTAAAGTGCAGGTGTTCCACCAAACTTAGAATTATTTGTGTACATACTTTTGTATTTATTAGATTTTATTTATATATATTCCTATATTGACATTTCCTAAACAGTGCCCACTACGACTCACGCTACAGAGATTGGCAACAGAATTTCATTGTATTTACATGTACACTGATAATAAAGACGTCTTTAATCTCTTTAGAAGCAGGAACACAACAAGTCAAAACTGTTTCTTGATGATCTATGCATCTAAACTGTGCCCACTATACAATGTATTGCTGCTTCCTGTAAATGGCATCAGATAAATCACACCCGTAGTGTTTTCTGTAGTGTAAAGTGACTGAAGGCTCCCATTTATATCACTTACACAGACTTAACACCATTTACAGTGTGAAATACAGTCAGCTCTAATAGCATTTTAACATTTTGGCATGGCGGCGTTTGGAAATGTGATCAGTCATGCTTTGTCACTGGAAGCATTTGTCATTATCCACTTGTACAAATTGAATTTGTCAAGAGCAGATAGAGTAAAACCGCAGAGTGGCTCTATATAATGTATCGTCACTTACTTACTGACACCTCAATGCACTGCTAGTTCTTGGCTTTGCTTTGACTTTGACCTTCTACTAATGTGGCTGGCGACAATTTGGAAGGTGACCAGTTCTATTTAGTGCTTTCTAGTGCCTATTCAACTAGATGTTTATATTGCTTTCCTGCTTATGTTTGATGTTATTTTGATGCCACCCTAGTTTAGCCTGAATTCTTCTGTGTTACTCTCGTAAAATGTCCTTTCTTGCATGCTTTGCTGATGTACCACGTGATTATTTTGCTGCACGGTTTGAAAAATACTGCAAAAGATAAGACTGAAAAGGAAGTGCTTTTTTTTGTCTGTTCACCAGAGAACGTTATGAAAGATCACACTGACAGAAGTATCATTCCGTGTGTTGTTTAATTCAAAACTCCTCATAAAAACAGACAAAAGACAGAGCAGCATTTGACAAACACATGTCGTCTCTATTGAAAAAGTCAGACAGACAGGTTTATTCTGTCAGATCTCTCGATTGATAACAGTGTTATTATTTAACAATCTGATAATTGGACCATATCGGTTTAATACTTTGCAGATATTACAATGCTGTTGTTTGCTGTCGCTGAAAAACAAGCAGTGACACACATCAATCTTAGATAAGATAAGCAGTCATTTAGTCTCCAGGTGTAATTAGAGCCTCAATGAAAGCCGAGAGGAGTGAAAGATTTGTTTTTTTTTTCATAGAATGTGAGTCTATCCCGCTTTGGGATTGGTATCAGGTGATGTAGTCAAACTGGATATGCAGTAATCAAACACCCTTTTTGGTTTTAGGATCTAAATATTCACCTTTGCCAACAAATGACCCTAGAATGACTGTAAATCTTAACACACCTGTTACTTTTTTATGTAATATAGAGCAGCATATCGTATAATAGGACAGAAAACATGGCCAAGATGTTATATGGATGCGAGGATTGTACACTGCTGCTTTTGATCGCCCATGAATTCACTCTCCTGTGTGCACCGCAAACACCTGCCTATTATGTGTTCAGCCAAAACACAGGGCATCATTGTTTGATGATATTATGCTTTGACTTCATTTACTTTGCTGCCGGGCTTCTCGGCTTACAGGAAAATAGGCCCCGCACAGGCCAGGCTTTATACACCAGTAGTCCTTCTTAATTAAAGGTGAATAATCCTCTCAGTCTGCCATCACCGCTGCCATGGCAGAGAAGACTGCGCGACTTAACGTGCTGCTCTGTGTGGGAGAGTGAGACGAAGGTGCTTGACTGCGTGGATTATTATGATACTGATACTCGCTGATTGGAACCGTTCGTGTGTTTCCAACCATTGTGGCCGTGATTCACATCATTTATCATCCTTCAGGAGCTGACAGCAACATCTGGCTGTGTGCAAGGGGGAGGACTGATGTGGGGGATGATTGACAAACGATGGTGTCGGATCACTATTTGGACACAACTTGGGGTTTGATACTGTTTGAGTCATGAGAAAGGACAAAATTAAGTATTTTTTATGGTATTTTAAATGGAATATCTTCGTATGTCTGACAAAATAATCAATTTCACAATGTCAACAAGACTCTGGGTCCCTTTTCACTTATTTTCTGGCATTTTATAAACTAAACAATGAATCTTTCAACAGAATGATCAATAATGAGAATAATTGTTGGTTGCAGCCCTGCTCCAGTTGGTTAATATAGTCCATAATAGAGTTCAGCTGCAAGACATGCACTAAAACAGGTTGGAGAGGCAACTCTCTCATTAGAGACCTGTTTGTCCTGTTTGGGTGAAGTTCATAAACTTTAGAAAACTGGTGCACAGGTACAATATTATGAACTGTAAATGTTACTTTACAGTGGCAGTCAGCAATTAGGTTTAATTGTGGGTTAGCTTTTTCATCATTGTTCAATGGAAGACCAACATAGTTTTGCATGCACAGTGGAATCACTGGTTTATGTTGTCTCAGTCTCTCTCTTTTAAAATTTGAAGGCAATTTATGTCATTTAAGAACAAAATTGATCTGAACTGAACAAACAGGTTGTTTTCAGACCGTATTTGAGGACAAACATCATTTTTTCACAAGTCAGAGCCAGCAGAGTTACAGCAGTTTATGTTGATGGTGATTTGGCAAAAAAAAATATCCCAAAACAAAACAAAAAAAACAACCAACTAATGAAAATGCAAGTTGTCTGCTGCATTGCACACAAAACATGGTTTCATCGGTTTGAATGAAGCAGACCGCTCATCAACATGCCATTTCTGGTAGATGCCACTTATCCAAGCAAAGTAATTGATCAACACTAGATGATAACAGCAGGGTTTTATTCTGGCTCAGTGAAGGCGATAAACATGTTAAATTATCTGACAGAAAACTGTGCATTTTCCTGTTATTTCCAACTGTTAGATAAACAAAAATGTCTATTCTTTGAAAAATGAGTGAATGAAACTCTCATTAACAAAAGTGGTTAAAAACTTGGTGACTTTCCGTTGGCGCTGGATAAAACCTCTTTTAGGGGTGGTGCCAAAAATTCATGCAGGAAAAATGCTCTGCTGGATCATATTTACTTGTATTTGCATAAGCTTTGTATTCGCATTTTTACCCACAGTAGATTTATGAAAATTCATGTCAAAGCGTTAATGTAACCCAAAAAAGGAAAATGAATTCAGCTTTCATGAGGGTGACGCTTGTTTTCGCTGCAGGGCCGCAGATGTCAGGCTGGTTATGTGTGCATTCAGAGGTAACACTCCTGGCAACAGCATCAGTTTTCCCTCAGGGGAAGCCATTCTCTCAAAGAAAATCTTATCCCCTTGTTCACCTGCTGCTGTGTCCCTGACAGCCTTTGCATTTACATGTAAGTGTAGGTCACAGTGAGACAGGGACCTCAATTGAATAAATATTTGACCTCAGTCAATATGGCAGTGCGACATCATCTCAATATCATGAATAAAAAAAAACCTGAAAAAGTAGGCCAACTTAACCATTAGGAAATGATAATGAAACTTTTATAGTTTCATGTGTTAAACCAAAACCTGTTTTCAACGGAACCTGTAAATTAACATTCATTAAGTGTGTCTGTGAAGATTCTCAGTCATCCAGGTCATGGTTATCCTCGTAGTTTCAATCGTAGCAACGACTCACATAATGAGGGAGGGGCAACACTCACCCAGCAGACAAAAGCTTCAATAGTGTTAATGGCTCCTGAAGAGTATAAAATCTGGAACTCCCAACCAGTCAGTTTAGAACTGATGAAGCCTGTTGGATGAGAGGTGAAACGTCTTCGAGCTAACTCAACCAAGTCCAGATGCTACGATTGAAACAATGAGGACCCATTAAGTGTTTTTTTTTATTTTTTTTTATTTATGTGACTCTTCAAGCTATTTTTGACAGATTTGATGATTTTGTTCCAGACTTTGCCCACTTTACAATCCTTTCTCCTCAAAGCTGTTGCCCCTATGTGAGCTTATGGAGTGTCTTTTTTGGTATTGCAGTGGATCATCTCTTAACCTCTTCCTCCCTCTGGTGCCATTGATTGTTTTCATCTTTGCACATCAGATAATAAACATGTGCTTTTTCCAATCATTCAGGTGCAAATATTTAGTGCTTTACCGTGTTTGTATCAGTGTAAAGTTAATATTTCTAGATTTTGGACTTGAACAACTTGAAGATGTTAGCTTGATAGATGATGGGCATCTATTCACTAGTTTCTAACATTTCTAAGTTAAATGATTAAAGTTTATTTACATTTTATTAGAATTTATAATGAAAATAATTGTAGTTTGCTTAATGTGTAATGTGGGTTTGGTGAATCTCAACAATATGTAATGTCATAATATGTGTGTGATGCTATGACACAATGAAGAAAAAGGTTTTATGTAACTTTGCTGATGAGAAATACGTTGGGAATTGATTTTATCGCAGAGGCTTCACTTTCCCTGAAGTAAATTCTGAGTAATTCACTTAGAACCCTGCTGTTTACACTGCAAGTCCATACACTACCCACTACCCACCAGCAGGGGTCACCCTCAACATTTACACAAGCTGAGTGCATGCTATTGCAATTCTTTCCTAAAATTGAAGGAGTAACATTATTGGCAGACTACCTCCTGTGTGCAGCATGCATTTTTTAAAAGACCTGGGGGATAAAGCTGTGATGAATCCTATTCTAAAGGGGGCATGTTTGATAACCTGTCATTAGTTCACAGCGTATCTGAAAGGGGAACACGGCTCAGTTTGACAGTTCACAAGTGTTATGGCCTGAAGACCCAGTCAGATTTTGTAGATCAGCTATTGTCTAATCATACATCCAAGAGCCCGACTTTGCGCTCATATACTAAACAAACTGCACAGATACAGAGTGTTTGTGGTTTTGTGAAAAGCAGTGATGAATGAAACGTGTAATAATCACATACTTCTATGCAAAAAATCAATAAAGCAGCAGCTGTTGGCTTTGATTGTATCCTAATGTCCCCGAAGACAACTGTGTTAAACCCTTGTTTAGTAGCAGACGAGGACGTAAACCGAGTTAGACTTGCATACATATTCAGCGCTGATTACTGTGAGGAGGTTTTGATTTGTTCATCTAATGAATGATTCCATAGTGGAAATAATTGGCCCTCGTCTCAGTCTCCTCACCTTGCCATCTTTCTCTCCCCGTGTCTCACAGGATTTTTCCATGAACCTCCTTTTGTTCATTCAGTCCTTTTGTTTTATCGGGGGCCGCTGTGTTGTCGAGCTTTTTATTTATTTATTTTGTGCTCCCGCGCTTGATTTTCCACTTTCAATCAGCACTCCAGACGAATATCCACTTTGATTCTTTGATAAAGCTTGTTAAACGTCCCGCAATTTGGATGCAAATAGATTTTCTAATTTCTGCAACGAGGATGAGGATTTCATTAATTTGTGGAGGGGGAAGGAAGGGTGGTTTGTTTGTCCCCTCATCCTTCAAAGTGAAATTTGATCAAAGCCTCAAAGCGGCTCGAGTTCCTGGTGTTTCCACGTGGGGCACAGGGGGGGCGTCTGTTTTGTTTTGCGCCTGCACAGCGGTAGGGAAGGTAGGGGAGTTATTGAACCCGAGGTAGCCTTTCAATGAGTCATTCACTTAAAGATGTTTCAAGTTTTCGTGTCACTGCAGGTGGGAGACTGAGGCAAAGAAAGGAAAAAGAGAAATGAAGTAACACAGTGGTGGTGAATTGCCCTAAGTGGCTTCACAGGAGACGCATCATTGTCTTTTGTTTTCCTCACTCCTCTGTCTTTTTCTTTCTGCTGTAACTTCGGCTACCAATGAGTCATCCGCCTCATCCCCCTCCTCCCTTTTCTTCACTCTCATTTGAGCTGATTTCCCACCCACCCTTTTGATCGCAGCACACGATCTCCTACCTCTAACCCTCCTTTCCAATCTCACGCGCTCACCCACACATTTCCCCCGGGGCTTCTTGCTCACTCCTTTACCTGATTCGACCATGGCATCACACACACAGCCGCTTGAAGACGTGTGCAGCGCAGATGCACACACATTAAACACATTTTAATGCTTCGCTTCAATCCTCCCCATTGCCTTGTGTTGAAAGTTATATATGGTATTAAGGGGATTCCCGTTTGTGTAATTGAATTAGATGAAGCTATATTTTACTGTGAACATTAAAATGACTCACAGCAGCATTGCCTCGTAGAAATGTCACTCAGGGAGACACGGTGCCACCCACGGAAGTAGATTTAGTTGCTTGGGTGGCACACCTCATCGCTTTGCTCCATGACTCTCACTGATAGTAGCTGGGAAAATATCTGTGGTTAGGCAGGTGTGTAACAAGGTTTTCTTGATCAGGGTTTGCTATCTCATGACGGTGTTTATTTAATGGAGTATGAATGCATATAGGGGTGTATAGATTGCATTTATCCCTTAATTCCATATCCATCCTGATTAGCTTCCTCCTGAGCCCTTGGCCTATTTTTAGCACCGTTATGCTTTAATGTGCCGATCCCTCAATGTATTGATCCAACACAAAGCAGACGTTAAGACTCAGCACTAATGTAAATAAAGGACTTAGACTCAGGGCATGTGTAAAATGATTCTACAAAGCAGGAGATGCTTTCTTTACATAAGATGCAAAATGAACAGTATTTAGTATTTTTAGTGATGCTGCTTAGTGATGGTCTACATTGAAATAGGTCAGACATTGTTGAATGGATTACCATGAAACTTGGTGTGGACATGCTTAAATAAAATGGTAATAATAGGGAGAGATTTCAGACATTTATTATTTTTTTAAAGCAACTTTTACTCGTGTAATGCAAAAAAGACAAAAACAGTCGCCCCTTAACGTGACTGATCCTCAACTCATTAAAACAGTCAGGAGGGGATGTGGGCTTAAAACCCCTTCATCTAAACGTCTCATTGCAGCAATAAGCCTCGACGGATGCACAGCATGTTAATCAATAAGGCTCTGATGTTTCTCAGAGATTCTCAGAAGGGGAATCTCCGTTCTCTTTTCTTTTTGGTCATCTGTGTATTCTTGTCTTTCCTCTCATGGCTGCCTGCCAACCCCCCATGACAGCTGTCCAACGAAACAAGATGCAATCCTCTTCCAAATTCCGTCATTAACGTTTTACTC
>OMNN01052643.1:6036-23564 GCA_900302755.1 Chromis chromis
CTCATCTGTGTGACAGGTGAGTGCGCACCTTTACACACACACTTGCACACGCCTACTCCCACGTGAGCCACTGCCTCAGCAACACACACACACACACACACACACACACACACACACACAAGCGTGCCGTGCACCTCATCCCCAACCTGTATGTCTCCTACAATGCCTGTACAATACCTGAGTCAGGTAGGGTAGGGTAGGTCATTCTTCATGGATTTCCCTGGGAGACATGCCCTTTCGGGACAGGTACTGTATCACAACATGGTCACGGTTCATTTTGCTTGAATGACCTACTCTACCCTACCTGACTCAGGTATTGTACATGCATTAATGCACACAATGAGTCCAAATTGAACTCAAACTATTGTGACACGTTGCTCTCTCAGAGTACTAAACATTTTGATTAACAATTCTTGTTTTCTTGGTCAGACTCAAAACTTATCAATGACCCCTTGTAGATATGCAACCTGTATGTCCAGTTTTTTTTTTCCGAATGTCATTTTTGCCCTTGGAAAACTTTAAGCATTCATATCCTTGGTTGTTACCCATGATGTGTAAATAATTTTTGGGATATGTTTATGATTATTATTTTCTGTATGTTAAAATAAGATGAACTTGTTTTATGTACATCTTTTCTGATAACACTGTAAGACTATTAACCTACTTATAATGGAGTAGTTTCATCATGTGAAGCAACAAGTGGCGATTAGGGTAAAATATCAAAATGTAGTGTAGCCATAGACTGTAGATAAAAGACCACCACTGTTAGGCCCTTGAGCAAGGCCCTTAACCCCTGACTGCTCCCCGGGCACTGCACCGCGGCAGCCCACTGCTCCTAGTATGTAAAGTTAAGGTTAACTTTGAATAGGATGGGTCAAATGCAGAGAAGGAATTTCCCCAAGAGGATCAATAAAGGTTAGATTATTATTAGATTATTAGCCACACAGAAAAACAGCTACAGCAGGAAAACTTTAGCGTAATGAACTGAACAACGGTGTGTTTTGTTTCTTATGAACCAAACTTTGATGGCAGAATGTGATTGAATGTCGTCATTCAGTGGAGTGTTTTGTATCCCTGTGGTATGTGGAATATGTTAACTAGCTGCAGAGTTACAACCGCTCCCCTTGTAAGACGGCTTCTCCTCGTACCAAACCATTTACCTAAGGAAGGTCCAGAACTGAAACATCGCTACTAAATGTTTACAAGTTAGACGGTGTGTGGGAGCCTACTATATATGCTCGTCTCTCTCCTACACATCTGCCTCATAAGATAGATATGCGAAGAATTCCATTGTCTTTCCGTGTTTCTTCAAGCTAATCCTGCTTTCTGTCTTCTTTTAACTGCAGCGGAGATTTACCATATCTACTCCTGGTACTGCTACTTGTTTGCACTGGCCATCTTCGTGACCCTGACCAACCAGATTCACAAGTGGTCGCACACGTACTTTGGCCTGCCTCGCTGGGTTGTGTTCCTACAGGACTGCCACATCATAATGCCCCGCAAGCACCACCGCATCCATCACGTCTCGCCTCATGAGACGTACTTCTGCATCACTACAGGTTCGTCTTTGTTTCCTCGGGGGGGGCGGGGGACTGCAGATAAAAATACATAGTCTTTTGAGGATGAAACCTCGCAGTTTATGGGATGTGAGCCAAGCAGATTTGACATTAAGCTTTTTTTTTTTCCGTCTCTCTCCAGGTTGGCTGAACTACCCTCTGGAGAAGCTGGGTTTTTGGAGGAACCTGGAGGATCTCATCCAGAGTGTGACGGGAGAGAAGCCCAGAGCGGACGACCTGAAATGGGCTAAAAAAGTCAAGTAAAGCTGCAGGCTAACTGCACCCTACCTCAGAAGACGCTGGATCCGTCCACGCTTCTCATCCCCTTTTTTGCCTCACTTAAACTGTAATTCATAGAAAGAAAAACTAACAGTTTCTGATGCCATAGCTTTAAGTCTTGCACATTTTTTCTGTTTTTCAAACGGAGGGCTTTGTTGGTGATGGAATTTTTTCATAACTCACTCACGGAGATAATCGTCTCAGATTGCAATATATCCTTTGTATATCTAACACACCTCATCACTTTTTTAAGGCTCCTGCGTAGAAGATACGGTCATATGCATTTCAAATCACTTTCCGAGGATTAAACGATTCCCCCCAGCGTCAGAGAGTTCAAACAGTCCGAAAGAAATAATACTTGAAAGAACGAACGCTCGCTTTTCTTCTCCTCCAGAGCCACAACTGTTCATTTGGAGAGTCGATCAATCACGGTATATTTAGCACAGCTTTATTTTTTTGTTCATCAGCCGTTGCATCTCCACCTTATCAAGGGTCTACGTGACGTGCAAGTAATAAAATTGGATTTAGGCCATGGTAAGTAGTAGGACTGGGGTGATAAAGGATGCCTGGATGCTTTACCAATGTTGATAGCTAAAGAACAAATTGATCAATTACTGTTACGTTGTTTTTGTCCTCTTGCACATTTGGGTTCAGCTACATACTTAAGATACTGTTTTTTTTTAAGGAGAGCTGATGACAAGACTCACAAAAACCTTTTTCAATACTAACAAATTCCCAGTGTTGTTTCTAAAACACAGCCATATTTAATATTTTAATCATGGATCTGAGTTGTTGACTACAGTCACAGAGGAAGAGTCAGTGCTGCCACCAAGATGCTAAAGGAAAACCAACCTACTCTGATTACTGTCAGATCATAAATTGCCATTTTGATTGGAATTTGGTATTTTTCAGATGTGGTCTGGCCATTGAAACAGTTCAATCATTGATGATAGTAAAGCCAAGTAATTTTCAAGCTAAATGATTTGATCTGTGTGTGACTGTAGTCAGCAGTGATGTTCAGCCTTCAGATAATCTAAGCAAATACGTTTGTTTTCCTGTTGTGTCTGCTGGGTTAGTCTGGCCCTAATGAGTAGTCTTTTCAGACGATCATGTGTCCTCTGTAAGAAAAAAAAAAGCACTTTTTGTTGTTATTTGACTCCATTTTGCAGGAAAGAGGCGCATGCAGTTTAGTCAAGCTGCCTTACACACCACAGATGCAGTACTTGTGTTTCTTTTCTTTTGTTTGCAGCACTTTGTCGTGTTGCTACACTAATTCTGTCATTCTGGGGTTTGTGTTAATCAGACACAGACACCCCAACGTTACGTGCCAGCTGTGTGTAACACTGTTTTCACTCCTTGCGTCTTTTTGTATTATGGGATGGAACTGTCAGATTCGGAGCGTAACATTCCCGATGAGTAATGTTGCCACAGTGGACCTTCTGGGTACCTGTGACGTACGGACTTGGTGATGTTTCAAGGGCTTCAGTGAAGGCTGACGATCCAGGAATTTCTTCACTCCTGTCGATGAGATTAATTGGTTGAAAGTTTTTTTTTTTAATGCTTTAGTCCGTAATTTGTAAATGTATTGTACAGCAAATAACTATGCAGTGAAATAAGAGGCCCTTAACTATACGTCTTAACTCATCGGATTAGGTTACAATGCCTTTCTTTTTCTAATAGTTTACACTTATTTTCTTAGTTGGAAAACTGGAGTTCAAAAATTTAGCTACGTAAATTGCATGATAAAAATTACTTTTACTAATTAAGATGTCACTTGCGCAGACGTAAGAATGCGTGCATGCATACAGCATGTCGGCTTGTGCAAGCAATACACTGGGTCACCAGCTTTCCTTAGAGTCTGTGTAAAGCAGACGCTGAACAGGGACGATTGTGCTCGCTCCAGATGAAATTTAATTGTACTGCTTTCAAAACAGTGACCCCATACTTTGACCAAAATGGTCCCAGATTTGAACCACCAAAATGTTTTCTTCATTCCAAGGAAATCCTGGTCCCAAGATTTTCAGGTTTTAAATGGGAGAAGCTAACTTTGCTGTTCAGTTGGGTTAACCAGAGTAAAAGCTTACTTGTTAAGCGCCTGGTGTCGTAGTCAAAGTAGACAGTTTAATGATAGTAATAGTTAATTTTACAGCCAAAGTTGTGCTTTATGTTATGTAATATTCCAGTTTTGAATCCTTCATACTTGATTATATAAACGATTATTCACCATAGGTCAACAGCAGGAGTACACTGCAGATTGCATAGTGCTTGTAGAGTATTGTGAGAAGCAGTTTTGTGTGTGCGTGGTAGTGTAATATATGCTGGTAAATGGATGGCGTTATATGTGACTGCATCACAGTTTAAGGCCTGCGTAAGTTCTACTCCTGTAGTTCTTCTTGATCAGTATTAGGCAAGATGTTTGTTTGTGCCCCATTAAACCGCAGTCAGTGGACAAATTCGACCTCTGCCGGGCGGCTTTCTAAATAAGAATTTTGGCGTAGGCTCTGCTGGATGTTTCGGCGCTTCAGTAAATTGCTTTTTGTGATCTTTTAAAGGTAATGACAATTTTAAGGATGTTTTGTGCTTTTGTAAATCAGCAAAAATATGATAATAGCTAAGGGTAATGATGACTGAACATGATACGCCATAATCAGTTTGGAGATCGACGAAATAAGACGACTTTATGTGGCGAGCTCGAAGGGAAACCAAATCATAATAATCTTTTGACTTGCTACAACTTCTGTTTATGGCTCATAGTGGGAAGTGAGTCTGGTGGTGAGTTTAACATCTAACATGCATAAACTTTATTCTTATTCTCCAGATGATCTCAGGATTGTGGTTAGACTGATTAAAGTAGTTCAACATCAATTTGTGGTAAAGTTAAGGCTGTTAGTTACTATATAAAAGTTGTTTAAATCACTCATTTACATCGAATTCTGTTGGCCAAAGTAGTCAAATGATTTTATATGCATTCTCTGTTCTATTGTAGCCATAAATCAGTACAGTTAACTTGGCCTCTTGTTATTAAGGTAGAACTTGTGATTGAGCTGTGTTTGGTTTTTCTGCTTAGAGACAATGAGCTTTCATCAGTGGATTTGAAGGGTATTTTGTGACAGTGTGTGGTTAATTAAATACTTTCCCACTGGAAAGGATTATAGTCAAAGCAAATGAAGTTATTATTATTAAGTGGGGTTGGGCAGTTGTTGTTGGTATGTTTGACATGCTGTGTTGGAATCACTCTTGTAATGATCCTTGGACTGTTTATTGAATTGCCTTATCCCCTCCCTGATTGATTCACTGTAAATCTTGCCAACGATGTGGGAAAACGGTTTTTATTGACGACTTTAAAATTGCCCTCCATTTGACTCTCACTTGTTCCGAGGCAAGACCCATGTGGATGTTGTTGTTGGTTATGTACATCGGTGGTGATGGAGTTTTAGATATCAGAATAATGCCTTGATGCCTTTTTGTTGTCTTCCATTTGGGAGACTTACAATGTATATATTAAACTGCATTTATAAATAAACTAATAAACTACTTTCTATGGGTTTTATTTATTTGATTTAAAGATGTTGCAGCTGTATAATTAGTATGTTTACTTTCCTCTTTGCCTGTTTGCCTTAGCTGACTTTATCTCAGTTTTAGGAATCTAAGGCCATTCTTGCATCTCACAGTAAGAAAAGCACAGATGTAAATTATAAAAATTATTTAAAGGGTTATATTTTATGTTTGTGAAGATTCTCAGTCATCCAGGTCATGGTTATCCTCGTAGTTTCAATCGTAGCATCTGGACTTGCTTGAGTTTCTCGAAGACGTTTCACCTCTCGCCTTCGAGAAACTCAAGCAAGTACAGATGCTATATTTAATGTTATTAATAACGTGTTACTACTGTGATAAGTCAAAAATGACTTCTCGTTTTGTCATTTTTCCAACCTTTAACACTTCATATGTAGATCCATACCTCTCACGCACCGGGAGCGTGCCTATGTTCACACAGCCCTATGGTCCCACATTTCTAACATTTCTTTTTGGAGAAATAATCGTTTTCTTAAGATAAAAACAGGGTTTTTGTGTAAATGAGAGGTCAAACCGTGTGGAAATATCTGCATTTTCCCTTCCTGTAAACGGGGTCTTAGAAATGTGAGACATGTGGGAACATAGGGCTTTGGGAACATAGGGTTGTGGGAATATAGGGGCTGTGGGAACATAGGGCCTAATTTTAAAAATTTTCAGCGAAAAAAACAAATCTTAAAAATGTGGGAACATAGGGCTGTGGGACCATTGTGTTGTGGGAACATAGGGCTGACCCCCACACACCTATCACTTCACAGCCCATTCTTATTATATAAATATGAATAATTATATCGTGCATTTCAAATAAAATCACATTAACTAGACTTGTAAATCAGTCTCCCCCCACTTTAAGGTGTTTGGGACACTACTGAACAGCTGGATTCTCCTGCAGCACTGAGTTTCTCTCAATTTAGTCTCAAATAGTCGCATAAATAATCTGTTTGGAGACGCAACAAAGAAAGCGATACTTTGCGTCTCTGTCACGCGCACGCACCGCTGGCCACAATGGCAAATGTACGTGCGCGTTCCCGCTGTGTAGCGACAAGATGGCGGTCGCCGCCGGATCAGGTAAATGACTGAGACATATTAATCACCACGAGAGTCTGTCGTTGAATAATCCGCTCAGTGACTTTTCATATGTAGCAGTTAGGTTTCATAACGAGGTTGATTATCTACTGAGCAGCCCGCTGTGTGAGAAGATACAAGCTACGTTAAAGCTGCAGCTGCTGAGAATGAATAGGAAGCGATGCTACTAGCTAAGCTAGCGCAAGTTAAGTTAGATGAAAGGACAACGAGATGCAGCATGACTGCCGATAAAGGATCTTCATGCTGGTTAATAGGCGGGTGGTCTTTTAACACGGGTCATCTGCATGTATACAGCAGGTGTAGCTTTAGCTTGCATTAACTTGTTGTAATTTAGGTGTCTGATGCTAGTGGACCACAACACCGCTATCCTAACGGGGTTCGCTAGCTTGATTGCGACATTGGATTATTTGGTGACGCTGAAAACGGACGTGTCACAAACCGGGTCGGTAATGTCATCAATACATGTCGGTGCATCCGCATTCAGCCTTCCTGCAAGGCTGTTTAGCGTCAACAATGACGGTACGTTTTCAGACATCCTGAGTCGCAGCTAATCAAGAAAACATGATCCGTGCTGAGTTTCTAACGGTCCTCTGGAGATGCCGGTGAAAAGGAGCTAAACTGCTGCACCAGCTGGCAGTGACTGTGTTTGTTGGGTGTCTCAGTTAACAGTGCAGTCCCATCGTGTCTCACTGCAGAGGCCAAATGATGCAGCATCGTCGAAACCAGATGCTAAGTCAGAGGACACGAATAACACCTGCCATGATGAAAGCTGCTCGGCTGAGGCGTTCCTTAATTTCCTGTCTGGTTGTGTCTGAGTCATACCTTTGTAACTGCAAGTCATTGCTCTGGCAGAAGCGTTTGTAAATTGACAAATGTGTAGAGCTGGATGCTGTGTGTTGAATGTGTGTGCATGACAGCCTTGTTTTGTGCTGTGTTTGTCCACAAACAGGCGTTAAAGTTCCTCGCAATTTCCGGCTCCTGGAAGAGCTGGAGGAAGGTCAGAAGGGTGTGGGAGATGGAACAGTGAGCTGGGGTCTGGAGGATGACGAAGACATGACCTTAACACGATGGAGAGGGGTGATCCTCGGCCCTCCAAGGGTTAGTGTTACCATTTTAACACCTCCTTGAGAGCTGAGCAGCAAGCATTCAGAAAGGTTAACAGACTGTTATGTAGCACAGAGATCTCAGGTTTGATCTGTGCATGTATTCTGACATCATACCAGTCAGACGTGATGGAAAGGACGACACAGAAGCGCTGACTTTCAGCTGGTTCACCACTGAGAATGAAGCTTTGGCAAATTAAACTAAATCTCAAGGCAGATGTCATAATAATAATAATAAATCATAATCTAACCTTTATTGATCCCCTTGGTGAAACTCCTTCTCTGCATTCATCCTATTCAAAACCTTAACTATACATACGAGGAGCAGTGGGCTGCCGCGGTGCAGCGCCCGGGGAGCAGTCAGGGGTCGCTCTCACCTCAACCTCTTGCCAGTCTGGGGACTCGAACCGACGACCCACCGGTTACAAGTTGGCTTCACAAACCACTAGACCACCACTGCCCCGTAAAGGGATGCAGTGTGATGAACGAAACATGAAAACGTGAATTTGAAGCAGCAACTATGGGTCAATTGATTATTAGCCTCGATCCGATTATCAGAATTGTTGTTTTTTAATTCTTACTAAAAACGAATTTAAAGATGCATTACTTTGGTTCACTGTTTGTGTAGTCACAACTCTGTGGTATTAAACAATGTCTCACCCACAGCAGCATCTGATTGCTTACATGTCACAAGTAACAGCCAATAAACACTAAATGATCAACGTTAAATAGTTCTCTTTTGCATATTAAACATAAAGGCAACACAGTTTTGTGCTGAAGTTACTGTTATTCTAAATTTAGACACCAAGATTTTAATTTTTACTCCAACTGTACATCAGCCATTGTTATCCTCAATTATAAATGATAAAATAAAACACAGTGGTCAGGTCCTAGCAGCCACACAATGAAAACACCCCAGTCAAGATAAAATATTGAATAACAAAGCTGCAGAAAACAATTATTCTAAATACTGATAAATCTACCTATTATGTTTTCAATTGGTTAGCCATTTTAGCTATCAGATGTCAAAAAGTGTTCTACAATTTCATTTAGCAGATGCGTTTATCCAAAGCGACGTACATAGGTAGGTAGGTGGGGCAGCATTAAGGACCTTGCCTAAGGGTCCTCACTGGATACCTGCACCCTGACCGGGATTTGAACCACCAATCTCCCATGCCAAGGTCTGGGGTGTTACTCACTGAGCTATCCAGCTTCATATTCTTCTTCTTCTAAATTCTGATAAATCTACCTATTATGTTTTCCATTGGTTAGCCGTTTTAGCTGTCAGATGTCAAAAAGTGTCCAGAGTTCATCACAGATTCAATTTATTTTAAAAAAAATCTACATTTTTAGCATAAACATATTAATGACTAGTAATGCAAATTATTTGGTTTTGTTAGATGGTTTGGCTAGTTTCAGTGTCGCCCTATATGCATCTGTAATATTTTTAACTAGGAGACACTGCTGTAGGCCCGTAACCTTTTTCTGAGTACATTTGACTCAGTTGTTTCTTTGCTCTCCCAGTTTAAGTATTATTTTTGGGGGAGTTTTTCCCTTTTTTTTATGATAGAGAGAGACAGGGTGAAAGGGGGTATAGAGGAGAGAGACATGCAGCAAAGGGTCTTGAGTCGGATTCGAACTCACGACCGCTGCTGGTGATCTATGCCTACATGGTAACGCCTTAACTCAGTGAGCTATATGGCGGCCCAATGCTCTCCCAGTTTAAACCAACACATCTACAATTTCTTTGGAATTGGGTAAAAGCATAGTTTCATTTTAAGGGTTATACCTTGTATGTGGGGTAATTTCTGCCATAGATTCCACATGATACTCTGAATATGTTGAAAGCTGTGTGCTGTTTGTTGTTTAGTGTTCTGTCCTCTCACCTCTCTCTAACTTTCTACTTTTACAGACAAGCTATGAAAACAGGATGTACAATCTGAAAGTTGAATGTGGGCCAGGATACCCAGAGTCACCACCGTTTGTCAGATTTGTGACGAAGATAAACTTGAATGGCGTGCACACCTCCAACGGTGTGGTATGTAAATCTTCTGATACTGTTGTTGTTTTTTTAGCCTAATTACTCAGATTTGCATGCCTCAGCTGTCAGAAGACTTTACTTCGATGGAGATGTGTGTTCATACCACGCTGGCTATTAGAAAGAACAGCATGCGGCTCATGTTCTGGTGTTGTAGAGCACTTGGGAGGACGTGCATTCCGCTTAGATCATGTTAGATTAGAGAGGCATGTGTGCAAAGCATTCAAGGTGCACAGGATGAAAGGAACACTTATTTCTATCACTGTCATGTTTGTTCTGTGGTGGGGTCAGTCCAGATAAGTAAGTTCCTGTTCTAAGTGCACGCTTGAATCCTCTGAGTTACTTGAATCCTTGCAAATGCAACCTTTGGTACAAGACAATCTATATATGATGCACATTTACATTTTAATTTAGATATTTCAGGGTTTCAACCAAAATTTACCTCAAAAATAAGGTAATATGACGAATCGTCCTACTATTCTACAATTTCATTTAGCAGATGTTTTTATCCAAAGCGATGTACATAGGTAGGTAGGCGGGGCAGCATTAATGACCTTGCCTAAGGGTTCTCACTGGATACCTGCACCCTGACCGGGATTTGAACTACCGATCTCCCATGCTGAGGTCTGGGGTGTTAGTCACTGAGCTATCCAGCTGCTCCTAACTTAAGTGGGGACCAAGAAACTGTATCAGATCCACCTTAATGAGTTGGTTTTAGATAGATATCACTCAAACTGTAGCCAAAACTGTTTGCCAATAAGGCCAACCTGACAATACAAAGAACAGTGGAGAACAGGCTTCTTTTCAATTCTTCACTAGTGGATTCTCCCTTCAGTTGTTCAAATGTGGCAAGGCATCTATTGTCCTCCATTTTGCAATGTTACCCTGCAATGTATGGAGGAAAGCTTTACTTAAACACTGCAGACTGAGGCAGCAGTAAATCAGTTTAAAAGCAGTTAGGTAGTGAGGGTTGAGGATAACTGAAGTCAGGTCTAACTAGTGTGAATAGGCTCTATAGGCTCTACAAATCTACAATGAGGCCACTTTAGACTTTACATATATGTACTATCAGGGCCGTGTTCGAGCGATTTTTCTTAAGGTCTTAGATTTTTTCAAGTGTTTGCGATGGGAGTGCTGCATATTTACACTGTGGAAAAGGTGCCAGCAGCTTGACGAGGAGGTGAATGCTTGGTGGGGTTTTTTGCTGATAGTTGAAAAATGTGCAGCTTTGGGTAAAACGCAAAGTTAACAGTCGCTGTCACAGCTGTCCAATCACAGTGGAGGAGGGGTGGGACATACACCGTCAAACCATCACATTCTACTTGTACGACTGCTAAACAACAATGGAGAAGTTAATCCTGCTACTCTCCGAGTATCCACGTACAGAGCCGGCCCTATTCAATGTGGCGCCCTAGGCTAGGTTTTGTATGGCGCCCCCCTCTGTCAGTGGTTCACACGCTGTAGCAAGGGCCGTGGACAATTGTTGCCCCAACCAGCCACTCTGTCTTTTATGTACCATGAAGTGCTTTTAATTAACACACCCAGTTCACTGAACAACGGCAGGTAGCCATCAACCCCGCTACCCTTCTCACTCACGGTTGCAAAAACATTCATAAGCCTGAACTCCCATGGTGCATTGCAGCATGATTGGCTCTGTGATCGATACAATACGCTTACAAAAGAAATCCAATAGCATTGTTTTTTTATTGCTTTACATAGAGTTAATAGTAATAACTAGTTTTAATATTGTAGCGATCACAGAGAGTAGCAAGTATGGGACTGTTGTGCTGCAATGCATTATGGGAGTTCAGGATTATTAATGTTGTCAGCACCCTGAGTGTGGAGTGTAGCGGGGTTCATGGCTACCTGCCACTGGTCTAGAATTGTGTGTTTGATGTAAGGTGTGTTCCTGAGTGTCAAAACTAAAAGAACCTGCTTCATAACCTCTGACTCAAACGTCTTTCACCGCTCTGTTCAATTTAATAATATTAATAAAGATGATTATTTTCACAATTTTGTGGCGCCCCCTGGAGGCCACAACGCCCTTAGCATTTACCTATACTGCCTATTGGAAGGGCCGGCCCTGTCCACGTATGTTCCAGATGATATTCCTGGACTAAAAAGATATTAACATGAAACACAATAGCTGAAGGAGCATTTCGTTTGCCGCAGGTCTACCAGGCGAGCAGCTGAGTCAGCCAGCCGATCGGTACTTGCAACACATTACTTAGGCAGATGTCACGTATCAGCTGTAAAAAAGATGCTGCACCTCCAAAACCAGCTGGGTGTTTTCAGAAAAGCCTCTGCCCTATTTAGCTGGCAAACTATACTTTAGTGGAGCCTTAAAGTTCAAGATCAGAAACCTAACAATTGTCATAGCTGTCAAATTTGAGTAAACCTAGACGTTTGAGCTGGAAATACCTAGTTAAATATGTTAATAATACACAATACTACTGCCCCTCTTTATCATGCAGAGGACAAGGATTCAGGTTACCAGAGGTACCACAAGAGGAGACTGCACCTTTCCTATTTAAAGAAGCGCTTTCAGTCAGTCAGCATTTTCTGTAACAGCATATAGGAGCAGAATTTACTGCCAGTGCGTAGTATAGAACTCTACATACCAGTATTGTACTGATAAATTGAAACTGCGGCTTGTTATCAATCTAACAGCCGCCTACTGACCTTCTCTGCTGCCTTCCTGTCGTCTTGTTTTGCATGCAGTTTGTTTGCTGGCTGTGCATCGTAGTGCTTTGGGTATTGGCCTGTGTCCATTATCAGTATGTGTCGACCGTGATCAGTCATTTTTAGGTAGGGCTAACTCTTGTTCACGAGCTTCACAGGGTGTAACATCCCTACTGTCTCTCTGCTCTGCAGGTTGACATGCATGCAGTGAATGCGCTGGCCAAGTGGCAGAACAGCTACAGTATCCGGATGGTGCTGCTGGAGCTGCGACGGCTCATGACTTGCAAGGAAAACATGAAGCTTCCTCAGCCACCCGAGGGCCAGATCTACACCAACTGAGCCCCATGCTACTTTTGCCTCCATCTTTGTCCTCCTCATTCCCCGACACACTCTCTCTCTCTCTCTCTCTCTGTTTTGCTTTCATCCCTTTATCCCCCATCCCCTCCGCCATGTGACATTCCACCTCCTGCCAAACACCTTTGCTGAGCGCAGACACACACTCGTACAGACAGCAGAAGACTTAAGAACACAACAGTAGACACATACAGTCACACACTTACACACACACACACTCTGCATATACACACACTTATTGAGCAGTCATGAAAGTCATTCCAGGCCCCTTCCCTCTCCCATCACTGGAGCTCTGGGTGGACTCGAGTCGCCAGTCCACACCAGATACGATCATTCGAATACTGTACATCTTACTAATCTTTTTTTATTATTATTTGTTAAAAATGCAGATTGTACAATAACATAAATAATCTTATTGAGTGTACCTCTTTGTGTGTTGCCTTTTTGTATAATTGAAAACGGCCACTTGACATAATTTTCACGTAGCTCACCAAACGTGTGGTCGCTCTAAGTTAGGAGATAATCATCCGTCAGGGTGTGCAGACTGAACTTATTACCCAGAACACTTTTAATTTGTCATGAAGTATTTACTATCATGTGGCCAGATGTTGACATAAGCTTGCACATATTATGTTTTCCAAGCAGTCTCGTAGTAAATGCCTGACTGCTGTTCAACAAGAGGGTGTCTTTGTCATATGGCTTTTTGTTTGTTTCTTCTTGTGTAAGGTTTTATCCAAAGTGAACATTGTGTATCTATACCACTATATCTAATCGTCATAGTAGTATAGGATGCATATCTACTGTAGGTCTGCAGTTGAACTGTGCTTGAAAATAGAAGTGAAATCAGCTACCTCTTTTGGTCCTGTGTACATTCAGAGCAGTTATCTCGGTTGTGAAACTGTCTTTGCTACTTCATGTGACAGACTGTTTTGCTTTCTCCTCTTCCTTCATAAATCTAAATCCATGCTTTTCATGCATTTGTTTTGTTGTAGATCACTACATGTCAGCGCTCACGGGTTACAGGTCCTGCAAGTTTATATGCAGAGTGAGAACCTTCAGGGGGGGGGCTCCCTTTTTCCACTTACTTGTGGTCAGAAAAAATTATATAGCACTTCATATACAGATGATAAGTAGCTGCTGCCTACATTCAGCACCACAGACAGGTTTGCTCTTCTGTTCTATAGCGGTTGGCATCATCCTTTTCCCCAGATTTCTTTTAAAGTTAGTAAAGTCTGTGATATTGTGACGTCACAGTTTTAAGGTGATGGTATGAGCTGTATGCATCCATCCAGCCGTTTTCTATACACCGCTTTATCCTCTGGAAGAATGTATGCATTTAGGTATCTTTATAAAATAGTGTTGAATCACATACATACATAAATAAATACATACATCAACTAGAAAAGCACTCGGAGAGCGCAGACCTCCGCCAAGCAGCTCATGTCCACCCATTAGGGCTGGTCCGAATAGAAATTTCTGTGCTCCGGATATTTGGGTCCAGTTAATGACGAATATACGTTTTTTGGGTGGGAGTGGGGAATCGGGGGGGCACCAAAATTGAATCACCTATTATCAACATTTCCTGAAAATTTCATCAAAATCCGTTCATACCTTTTCAAGTTATCTTGCTAACAAACAAACGCCGGCAAAAACATAACCTGCTTCGCGCTTGGTGGAGGTAATAATAGAATCATTTTACAAATAATCCATGATGGTAAAGGTATAGTATGGCCAAACCGCCTTGTGGATGCCCGATCCCGTCAGATCTCTAAGTTAAGCGAGGTAGGGCCTGGTCAGTACCTGGATGGGAGACCGTGAGGGAACAGCAGGAAGCCTGGGTGAATGCAGTGTGAGAGTGATGGTTGGTGGTGGTCAGAGGGGCCGATGGCGCAGATTGGCAGCCTCGCTTCAGTCAGTCTACCCCAGGGCAGCTGTGGCTACATACGTAGCTTACCACCATCGAGTATGGAGTGAATGAATAATGCAATGTAAAGCGTCTTTGAGTCTCTAGAAAAGCGCTATATAAAACCAATGCATTATCATTATTATTATTATCAAACTCAGAATAATAAATCAAGAAAGCACACAGCATGCAGTCACTCTTTAAGGGGATAAAATTCCTATTTTTAAGGCTTTTTATCTGCTAGTGTTGTCGTTTCAAAGCAGAGCAATCAAGTTTGAAGATGAATGAAGTCACACCAGCACGTCTGCAACATTTCGACTCATCTTATGAGGAATGCATCATTATTACTGATTTTAGTTGAGTTTATCTGCATTTGAAATAAAAAAATCACTCTAAAAAAAGCTGAAAAGAGCCGTTTGGAACCTTTCTCATATGGTGTAACGCTGGTAGATCAACAAATCTGCTCTTGCACTCATCCTACAGAGCTTAAAATCAGGTTTTTATCTCTAATGTCTATCTTAATGTAATGCTTTAATTTTAATGTCTTGCATTTATTCTGTGATTTTAATGTAATTTCAATGTTTCTTTCTTAATGCATCTGTAAAGCACCTTGAGTTGCCTTGCCTTTAGGTGGCAATTTAAGTGGACAGCTTGAACTTCAACAAACTCGTAAATAAAGTTAAAGAAAGACTGTGTGTATCCAAGATAGATATTCAGATTTTCAGACAGACCTTTCTCGCAGATTAGTCTTGAAAATGAGAAGCGTATCAAGCTACATAAAAAGTTACTTCCCTCTTAATGCATTGTGGCTATTATCCATGTCCCCATCGCAATGCCAGCGATATCAGTGATGTATTATGCAGCTCTGGTTTCTATACAAAAAGCACAGATACAATTTTCCAGCTGCCCTCCCTGAGATCATCAAGCGCTCGGCCAGGTGTCCCCCCACACTCCAGACTCGGGGTCCCCCATTCACCGCACACAATGGGCCGTCCACAAAAGCCAAATCAGTATTCGGCATCTGCACGTTTGAGCAGCTTATGACATGCAGGAAAATAATGGCTCGGCAGTGCGGCAGCTTATCTACAACTATAATGTCTTCAAGAATCAAGAAACTGGGCACCGATAAGACAATGAGTGTTGGAAAACTAGCCATATTTGATGCCGTATTTCACAAAATAAGATTCTTTCGCTGCACTTTGCTCATGCTTTCTGCAAACAGCTCCTGAGCCAATTATCCCAGTAGCCCTTTCTGCTCGGCCACAGTGGGTCACGGTGGGCCGACAGCTGCCGTGGTCAAAGAATCACACCAGTGCAGGTTGCAAGAAGGAGGTTAATCCTCCCAGCGTACCAGCATCCACTGGTAATGGTGTTAATTATCACCGCAGATGTCAGTCGGAAAGGTGCAAATCTTAAAACTTTTCTTCTGCACTGTATTTGTATTCTCGATTTGTGCACTTTCTGGAAACATCTCTGTTATTTGAAAGTATTTTAATGGCCACAAATCATAAGGAAATATCCCTCAGGAGCTACAGAAAGTGTGCATTTCTTTTGCTTTGAGTCACTATAAAATGAGAACTATGAAAGGCTTACAAATCACAAAACGTTTAGGCATGACAATCACTGCAGCTCTGATTTTAAACAAGCAGTTTATTGCATTTATAGCATTGTAGGTAGGTGCTGCAACATAAAATGACTCTGAAACTAAGGAAACTCCATGCAAAATTCCCCAAAAAATTAAATAAAGTTGACTAAACCTGACATTACCTGAATATTTAATAGTTTTAAACAATTTCCACAGATCCAGCTGGATGAAAAGTGTATCAATGACCAGTTTTCAGATCAATAACTCTTGATTATGTCATTTTTAAACAGCTAAAGTGTTTATATATTGATGGCAGTGTTGGCAAAACTAGTTAATTTGGTGATCCTGTTTATTTTTAGTTGAAAATAAAGCACTTGTGAGTGATGCTAACAGTCAAAAATGACTTTAAATCACTTTAAATCATCTTTTAAATCACTTTAAACACTACTAAACTACTAAACAGCTGCCTAAATACAAGTTTATCCACTGATTAGTTACTACATACACCTGAATGTAGCTTAAAAGTCAGTTATGAGCATCATACCCAGCTTAACTAACTGTTTAGTAGTTTGGCTAGCTTAACTTGTCATAGGAGCATCAATATGAAAGTGATGCGCGATGCTAACAGGGCTAATTTAGTAGCAGGAGTGTTAGCAGGCAACAGATGGTTGACTTTAAACTAAAAATATTAAGTGAAACACCCGGTAAAAAGTTAGACAGAGCGTTAAAATTGTTGGGTTAAATTAACTCACCGTAGTGTCCAAACTTGGCCGAGAGTCGGCTCCGTCTCCGGCAGAAATTTGGGGATAAAACGCGGCAGTGAAAGCGGCTTTAACCTACAGCATTTGTCCGGCGGCAGCGTCGCAGGTGAACCGTCATCAACAGGCAGTTAGCGTAAAAGATGGAGGTTTATTTAAGTTAGGAAGATAAAAAGCTGCTCCGGAGTTTGGTGTCCGCTTTGTGTCCTCGGCTGTATCATCCTCCACTGGCTCGTAGCGGATTTTGAAAAGCGGTTGTCGGAGGAAGGGGCGGTGACCGGGAGCCTGAGTGGACGCAGCCCGGAGCCCCGAGGACAGGGGCGGATCAGAGGCTCTGCTCCGGGGGGCCACATGGAGGCAATGGGGTGGCACCATAGACATATACCAGAGCTGCCAACTCTCACGCATTGGCCGTGAGAGTCACGCATTTGAGTGGCTTCACACGCTCTCACGCCACACCTCCGATTTCTCACGCCGAAGTTCGCCATGACACACCAAAATGGCGTGTAGTGGCGAGCCCAACGGACCCGACCGCCGCACCAGGCGTGCCGCGCCCCCCGCCGACTACTTCTGTAGTACAGTGTCCCAGGCGTGTGAGAGCATAGATATGTGTG
>OMNN01052644.1:4877-15027 GCA_900302755.1 Chromis chromis
CCTCTATTTCAGAGTGCATATCTGGACATATGATCTCATTTAGATGAGGCGTTCACACCACACTGAAAAGAAACGTGACTGTTGGATATATATTGCTCCCATCAACAAGCTATTTGCGGTGAACCAATTCATTTCTTTTTCATGCCTCTGAAGGTACACAGAAGTGTTTTTCTCTCTCTTTTCTGACATTGAAAGCGGCATAGGATTTGTATAGCGCTAAACAATGTAAGGTCACATTTTCAATCAAGCTTTGGAGAACAAATTATGTTGACTTCTCGCACGTGTGTGTATTTGAGAGGAAGGCTTTCTTTAAAATAAGCATGGCATCTCATCATTGATGCACAGAGATGGAGAAAGCTTTACAGAGGTTTGAAGAATTTTTGCATTGTTACTTAGAACACACTTTAAATGATTAACTCAACTAAGAGTGATGGGGTTGGTATTGAGCAACTGAAAGGAGAGCAAGAGATAAAAAGAGAAAGACCTCAGTACCTTGATCAGCCTCCTCTTCCTCAGTGGGTGAGGCCAGTCGTCCTCTCTCTTCGTTGCTTCTTTCTGCCTCCCTCTGAAGACTGACCACCTCATACACAGCATCGCTCTGACCCATTCTCTCTGGTGCCTGCTGTGTACACATGCAGACACACAATCAGAATTTGTTTGATCTCAAAAGGAAAACGTAGGTGATTTTTGAAACCATAGAATTATATAATTAACAAAAATAGAAAATTATCAATCTTGAAAAAGTTAACTTAGTGATGATGAATACTAAGATTTAAAACAGGCAACAACAAAAAAATGAGTAGCTGCATGTAAATTCCAGGCACTTGCAAGTGGAAGTATTGATCTGCCCAATATGAAGTGAAATGTGAGAATGTAGACTGCAGTCTCTTCATGAGAACATACAGTGTCATGTGCTGCTTTAATTGGCACATACAAACAGTGATCCAGAGGTTTACACAGACACACAAAAGGTGGCCCCAACAACAAGTTTCAAAAACCTGGGATCCTTTACACATTGATCAACAACTCTAACATGTAACACTTTCAGTTGCTTTTTAGGGTTCGTGTCAGTGCTGTTTGTAGGCACAAACGTTTTTAAAAACCTTCTTTGTCAGTTATCATTATGACAACTGTATGAGGGAAAAAGGAAACGAAAAGGCAAGCCAATACAAAAAGAGGCAGCTGGCTGCAACACAGTCTAAATTAATTATCTATCAAATAACTGGCAACAATGGACTGTCAGCTAGTTGAAGAGTGGGTTTACATCTACCGATTGTTAGTCTGTGCAAGCACAAGACAGCAAGGGAGGAGTTAGAGTGAAAGTGCTTGTTTGCAACCTTAAAGACATATTCAGGATTATGTCAGCGATGGGGCCCTGCACTGAGTTCATCCAACCAGCAGAGCTTTCCCTCGCATTGGTCCAGAACAGAAAGCAGTCCGTGTCAGAAAATGTACAGGTGCTACTGTATTATGAAATCAACCTCAAAAGCATGACCAACTTAAAGCCCGGCATAAGGCCAGAGCTCATAGTTCCATCAGAGGGCACCAAAACAAGAAAAAGAGGCTGGTATCTGAAACATCATCGGTGGTGGAATGGAAGGACCTTGCTGGCCAGAGCCTCAGTTAAGCCAATGACCTTGTGGAAGCATTTGGAGGTGAGAAAAGCCATATATAACTGTTCCTGGCAGTCCTGACCTGAGTGGTGAAAAATGAGAACTAGTACAGTCAGAGTAGAAAATGTGAAATGTACAGAATAAAAGTCAATGTAGAAAAGTTCAGTTACCATTTATTAATTGAACATTGAAGTGGGAGCTGGCAAAGTTAAGAAAACACCTAGTGATTACTGAACTAGTCGACACATCTAACAAACACGATGAAATTTAGCAGTGTTCATTGTCAAAACAAAACATGCTCATTTTTAAATATAGAGTGTAAAAATGTCTTAATATATTAACTACTTAAATGCATCGTAATAGGTTAAAGAAATGCACAAGATCATCTGGCTTGACCTTTGGTGTCATAAGGAAGTGATGTTTATTTCTGGTCTATTCTATCCACTCTAGTGCTGTTGCCCCTCTCCTCCACCTGGTAGAATGGATCAATGAGCGGTATTGATCCGCCCACTCGCATGGCATCTAATGACTAACTCAAGTCCGCGATGAGAACAGAAATTGGCAGAGAATATCAAGGCTGGCCTATTTTTAGAGAAAATCCGAGGAGGCTTAGGTAACATAATTTGCTTTGCTATGGCCCCTGTGAGAGAATAGTTAACCCTAAAGGATGAATTATTAACAGTGATGAAATTGCAATAGAAATTTAGGCCAAAGAAGGTTCACTGTGCAGACACGTCATCAACTATGGATTTATAATAAAATAAGGAGGAGGTAAAAAAAAATAAATAAAAAAAGATAATCCAGTTTGTTTGTTGACATATAAGGAAACAAGAGCTCTCTGCTGAAAGTTATTGTGTAAGATGAGAACCATTTTCATTGCACAATACTTTAATGAACCGCCTTAACAATAAATGTAACATCACCAAGTCTCTGTCTTGTACTAATTTGCAACCATTGTCATTTCTCCATAGGTGGTCGCATTAATTTCTGAATGCTGCATCAAGCTTTTATTTCCTCATCTTAAAAGGTAGACAAAATTATGTGATATTTTATTGAGTTTGTTATTTCTATATTTTCCATCTGCAAAAAAAGGGAGCTCACTTGCAGAGACATGCATGCAAATCTCATCTTAATACTCTATGTTTAGATAACTGCATATCTTTTAGAGTAACTCCTAAATGTTTATTATTGCTTTTGTAAAAAGTGGTCTGGACTTGGGTTCAACCTTCTCTAAATCTGATTCTGACTTGAACGTGATGGGACTCAATCTTGAAATAAACTTGGACTTGACACCACAGATCTAGCCAACAGCAATGGCAGGTTTATTTCCAAGTCACTAAGTACATAATACAGTGAAGCAGACGCAATAAAAATTCAGAGAAGTTGGCTCAGATAATGATTCCTTGGTGTTTCAGATGGCTGATGACTGTTTTTGGCAAAATGAGACAATAAGACTACATATTTTATATGTGTGTGTGTATCACCTCTGATTGCCATCTTCTGCAAAAAACTCCACACAATATTATCTTTTAATTAGCTCTTAACCACAGCACCAGTCCAACACTCTTCCATTTACTGAGGAGATAACTAGAGAGGCAATCAGGCGGACGAGTCAAACCGCTGCTGTTAATTACCCACATGCAAATAATGAGACAGAGCCTCTTATTAGCTTCCACAATCCAAAGCTTCCCCACACTCCACTGCTTTGACAGCTCCCCACGGCCTACTAAAAGAGATCTGCTTTTTAACAGGGGAGAGGAAGCTTACGGCTTAACTGTATTTTTTAAGCACCTGCAGCAACTGCTCAGCCTGGGTGTGCTTGTGTTGGTGGGAGGTAAGCGAACGTGCGCTCTCTCTCAGCACTTTTTAATCAAACAAGTTGTGAGGAAACTCAAAAGGGAAAACATTTCAGGGGTTTGGTGCCATTACACATTAACAGTAAGAAACAGGAAGGGAACAGCTTTTTGTTTTATCAACAAAACTGGGGACATTGTGACACTGATTGCTGTTATTTGGGAGCCAATCAACAAAGCACAAGATAAATGTGACAACTGAAACAGAGTTTAGCAGAGGTTCTAAGAATTTTGAGAGAGAACTGAAATACCGAGCTGTGTAAATGTGAGGTTATTGAGTGTACTCATTCAAACACTGCATATCATTACATCCTATATTTACAGTACCAAGTGATCTTATACAAAAATTGTGATGTAACAGATGAAGGGAATAACATGTTGAACATAAATGCAACAGCCTGATAATGAGAGGCAGGCAGACTAAAACTGGAGGCAAAAGAGGAAGATGCACAGATGGAAAGAGTGAAAATGGAAGTCAGCTGATGCACCATGTGTATGTTTCAGCACAGATCTTTAGCTTACAACGACCAAGTGTTTCATCTCTCTTGGATCCAGTATTTGACTGGTCACTAACCCAACACAATGCCACCAAGCTGCCCGCTCTGACCTTCTCTTTCACTCTGGTCACTGTCCAAGCTGCCCATCCTCTCAAACTGCTCTTCCCTGTTCATTTTTGAGAGCCTTGACTGGGTTCACAACTGATGCCATTTGGGCTGTAAGGCCCTTTGAGACACATTGACACTGTTTTATATCAATTAAAGTAATTTGACAAGAATAATCTTGTAAATTCCAATCCGTGCCAGCAATATAGCTGGCACCTTTCATAGCTGGAGTTCTCTACTGACTGTCCTCCAGTTCATTTATTGAATTGAATTTAATGTAATTGTACGTCCATGAGGTGTGTTGATCTGTTTCAGTTTATTTTTCCAAATACTTTTAAGTCTTATAGACAGCGAGTGGATCAAACAGATTAGCTCCATTACATTCTTTGACAAAAGTACCAACAAACATTAATAAATCATTACCAAATCTGCTTTAAGACATCAGTCACGTATCTGTGAACAAACAGATTAAGTGCAAACTTAGTTTGTCAGAAGAGGTTTTACTATCTTCCTAATCATGCAGCTGAAATCAGCCTAATCAGTGGGGCAATATCAATAATATACACATCATATGGCAACAGATGCATATCATGATATTTTCTGTTCACAGGAAAATTATATGCTATTGCATAAATAACCACAAGGGAATGTTTGTTTTTGGCTAATCCAGCAATCTCAACACAGCAGTGATAAACAAATCATTAAAAAGACCAAGGCGCAGTTAAGTAGTCTCCCTTATATATTTGCAATGGTCTACTACACCAAGAGATAGCGGTATAATCGGTGTGGCAACAATACTAACAGAAAAAACATCAAAAAACTAACAATGGCAATAAATAAATAATGAAATCTCATTAATAAATTGTTCTATTGCTGAGCCCTACTATCAATCAATCAGAAATCATCTAGAAACTGGCCCCCAAAGTAACAAACCACCACAAGCTCTGTGTCAACACTCATCCAAGGAGCTTCATCTTTTCAACTGACAGATGGGTAGTACATTGCATAAAGTCTTCCAACCAGGACGCTTAAAGAAAAATAGAAGTATATGGAAAGCATGATCATGTGTGACTAGGTGAGCAGGTGTGCTGGATCTGGAAGGATTTAACGGTATTAGCAGGGATACCTGTCTGAGTTTGAGGTAGAACATCTCACTGAAGGTCTTGCGGCTGAAGTACCAGAAGCGTTCGTTTGATGGATAGACCCTGACTAGAGTTTCCAACAGGAAGCGAACTGGCTCCACCACTTCAGTCACTACCAGGTCCACTGCCACTGTCATGTAGACCTGCTTATCTAAAGCAAAGCAAGAAAAAAAGCAAGGTTACTGTGGGGCTATTATGCAAGATCCTTTGTTTCTGTCTTTTTACTTGATATGACTCAGTCTATGTAAAAGAAAGCTCTAATTTCAGTGACTAAAATACATTTACTTGGGAAATTTCAGTATTAGGATCAAATGATAACCAGCTTGAGGCAGCCTTTGGGGCTTTCATAGTGTTACCAGGTTATGAACTGTCCATTGTTTTTTTTGTTTTTTGTTAGGTCCTCTGAGCTAGTCAAATCTAACCTTACAGCACAACTGATTTCACTATTCATCTGTTTAGCTTCTACTGAGGAACAGAAAATCCCCACCATGTATCCTGTGGGGATGTCACACCCCCTAGTGGATAAGGACAAACTCCGAGTGCCCAACTGAATTCTTTAAAAGTATCAGCTAAAAAGCTTACACTGTGGGATGAGCCCCAAACCTAAAAAACACTTTTTTCATAGTACAGAAAATGGTTTAGTTCATACAACAAGACATTCATAAAGAAAAAGATATGAGTCTCAAACTAACTTATCGCTTAATGCTTCTGTTCTACAGACAGTCTGATTATAAAGGAGGAACTAACACATGAAAAAAAAAATTGAGATTAAGGAAGTTATTTCACAGTAGGAAGGTTTCATTATTATATTCAGCTCACGGAGGGACTCAATATAAACACCACCCACTATTTCCTGACAACCAGTGAGAGACAGTTTAGCTATAGAAGATAAATATCCTGACCACTGTACAGACTGTTATAAGAACACCATCTTTGGACAAAATATCAACGTCACATTAGATTGCATGATAACACGAGAAATAATTAAGTTTCAAGTACTATACAATTTGCTTCGATCTACCTTTTCAATGATACTACTATTTTATAGAAGAATTTATTCAGAAATGTACAATTACAGGGTTATGTTTAACAATAATCAAAAACTTCGGACTTCTCTCACACAGTAAGGATTTGGGTACATTTACAAGTGAATGCTCTGATTTTGTTGTGTGTGTTGAAGTTAGTTGTGCTCTACATTGCCTGACTTCCATGAGGTCGACTGCTAAGACAGAGTTAACATGCACCTTCGAGTCAAACTCTCTGACCCTTCGAGTCCGCAAGTTGTCATGTTGTCTATTTTATTAGCTTAAATGGATTCAGAGAGGCAAGTTCTCTGCCTGTGAACACCCAGTATACTACTTTGTAGGATTCAGTATGGGAAAATGTAAATAGTTTCCTTTTAAAACCAATAAAGTCAGTGTCTTTTCAGGTGCATGATGATAATTCCTCAACTTCAATATACCTTTCTGAGAACACTTGCAGGCAGCAATTCAGTTTTTAGTATTTTGTGCACCAAATTAGTATTTCTTATGTAATTGTTAAATTCAGGTTTGAAACAGTTAATTAGGGGTGGGACAAAATATTGATACAGCGATATATCTTCGTCCCTCAATATGGATCCTAAATATGGATCCTTTAATTAATATAATAAGGCGCTCTAAACCCTGCCAGATTCTCCTGCCAGCTGCCATTTCCCAGCATCACTACTTAATGACTCCACACGATGGCGTTTATCACATGAATGAAGGAGACTTGAGCAGAAATGAACTGGCCGAAGAAGAGTTTGTTTAGGTATAATGGAGGACAGCAATGCTACCGTAAGAGACGCCCCATCCACGTTTAAGTCCAAAGTGTGGACCCATTTCGGCTTTCGCAACATTGAGGGAACAAGCAAGCTCGACAAAGACTATGCCCTATGCAAGAACTGCCTCGCAAAAGTCAAGTACACAGACAACACCACGAACATTGTATTTTTCAGTTATAGATATCGTGATGTATCGATATGTGATTGTCTTGCAATGTATCGATTGTCGCAGCATCGCTGTGTCGTGTGATTATCAGTATGGTGAGCCATGTACCGCGTATCACATCGTGAGGTACCCTGTGATTCCCACCCCTACAGTTAATACCTACTATCTTATAACTTATTTATAACCACATTTATAAGGATTACATCAACTGTACATTATATGCATTCATCTGTAATGTTCCCTATTTAACACTGATAAAGATGTTGATCCAAAAGTGCATACAATATGAACACATCACTGGAAATGACATCACGTTAATAAAGCCTAATGTTGTTAATTCAACTTGTCAGTATTAACTTATGCAATTATGAGTTTCATCATGCAAAAATATTACATGATATGCCAATAAAAATTGCAGCTACAGGAAAAGTGAATCTCCTCAAAATGCTGCTTTTAATCCTTTCTCTTTTAGGTGTCCACAGCTCTGTAACCCCCTGCGTCTGCTTGACGCAAATAGTTCACACTTCCATGTGTAAAACATGCCAAGCTTTGACAAGCTACAGGTCACAAGGCCAGGTGCAAGACTATACATTATGTCAGGGAATAGATGAAGGCAATTATCACATCCCAGCTTCAGTTGGCCTACAAACACTGCATAATTCCCAGATGTGGCCTTAAGCTGTTAGCAGTCTCATGTCACATTGACAATAATGTATGGAAATAATTCCTGCTGTATTTCACATGTGTGTGTAGAGCCAGGAAACAGGCACTCGTGGTTTTCCATTTTACACAGACCACAAATGCAACAAAAGTAGAGCAAAAAACTCACAGCCAAGTTTAAGGACATTTTAGGACAAGTAGAGACACGGTTTGCTGGCTTAATAGTAATATATAAATTTAACCTTTCACTGTGTAAAAGCTTCTCTGAATGTTGATGAAATTGCACTTGTATGAATTTGCACTAACTAAAACATGCCACATTATACATAAAGAGGAAAGTAACTCATCCTGACCTTTTGGTGTATCTTCATTCAGTGGCTGGAAGGCTGCCATGTTGGGATTCCATGTTCCTGTGATTACATAGGCCTTCCCATCGGAGCTCTTTCCCATTGATTCCTGTGCATGTATTAAATTATGGTTTATTTTCTTTTAAGAATCTTCTGTTCAATTGCAATTAAATGAATAAATTAAGTGAAGTTGTGACTAACAGTGAATGTACAGATGTCCTAATTCATAATATGCTTATTCAGTCCTAACTGAATAATCAAAATGGTTAAGTTAAGGCGTTTCAGAAACCAGTGAGGCGGCAATTCTCCACAGTGTTCCACAAATAAAAGGCACATACACAACTACTCTCAGTTACAAGTATAAAGTACTGTAAACTGTCACTGTCACTAATTAAATGAATTAAATTAGGTTCTGCTCACCATGTCTAGTAGATGCATGTCACTGTTGCAGACTTTCTGTCCTGGGCTCAGCAGCATCCCAAAACACCTTGAGGGAAGACACAGGAGGTACAATCCACAAATCAATAACCACTAATTCTGCTGCAGAGTTACAGTCACCAACAGGGTGGTGTCGAGCTAGTCGAGAGGGGAAGGAAAAATGGACGGTGGAAACAACTCAACTGGCCAAACTACAAACATTTACTATAATCAAATGTTAAGGCATAGAATGTTTCTGGTAATTCATTAGGATGACACTCCGGGTAAGTGATGTTATAGGAAAAGACAGCCACAGCCATCAGAAAGGACTTCAAAAACCAGGATTAAGCAATGGCCAATTTTAAAATGTATAATCAATAAAAGGTAATATCTTGACAACCTGTGCAGCTCAAAGAAACCTATCCCAGCAAGCCATTTCATTATAATAAAACACCCGGTGTGTGGTATTGCTGCTGGCTATAATTCAGCACCCTGGAGAGGGCCCAGACAAGCTGAGCTACGGCCTCAACATTTTAAGGATATCACACAAAAAATCAACAAACAGTAATTCTGTGAAGTCCTTAATGCAGATATTTATAGTAAAGTGACGGCTTATTTGGCTCCTTCAGCTTCAAGTTGGAGGTGCAATTCCAGTTTCTAGTGTGAATTACATTAAGATATATTTACAGTTGGTCCATCAATTACACAGTGTTTTTTAATATTCATTTTTCAAAGTAGGGCTCAAGTGTCTTACTGAGTGGGCCGCCGTTTAGCTCACTGAGTTAAGGCGATACCACATGGGCTCAGTCCCTTTGCAGCGGTCATGAGTTCGAGTCCGGCTCAAGACCATTTGCTGCGTGTCACTCTCCTGTCTACCCCCACTTTCACTCTGTCTCTCTACCAATAAAAAACGGAAAAACTCTCCCCCAAAAAATACATTAAAAAAATTTTTTTTAAAAAAAGTGTCTTACTGAGTGACACTTTAGTAACATGGACATAACGTTGAGAGCAAGAACAGTTACGACGTCTATATAAAAGGCTATCTTTCTGAGCAAGGGGCCCAGCAGCAGCTCAGAAATAAATACAGGGCAATAATGTATTGCATCCACACAAAACACGATGCAAAACCAAATTGCATTTCACAAGAATTAACCACAAAGACCAAGGCTATTTCAAAAATGAATATTAATAAAGTGCTGTCAAACACAGGCTGAACACCTCAAAAAGGATTAGTTCCAAACACAATAGGGGTTTCCACTGACACTAAAAATAAAAGGGAGGGCAGGTGTCTGTCTCCCTCTGATAGCAATAGGAGGCAAGGGCTGAGGATGAAAAGTGGGAATGACCTACTTTTTCATTAGTGCTCATATAAACACAGAAAAAGGTGGGACTGAAGAAGTGATATTTGTTGTTGTTCCACCATTTTGGCCAGTGTGTGTGTGTGTGTGTGTGTGTGTGTGTGTGTGTGTGTGTGTGTGTGTGTGTGTGTGTGTGTGTGTGTGTGTGTGTGTGTGTGTGTGTGTGTGTGTGCGCCTCCGCCGCTGTG
>OMNN01052645.1:0-11853 GCA_900302755.1 Chromis chromis
TGTATTACCATTTTATCAAAACATTTTAAGCCATTTAGTTGACTTCCATTTTTTTATTATCACATTTAATGTTATTATTATTATTTTTATTCTCATAATTCAGTTTAAATAAACTGAGGATAATTGTACGTGTTGACCAGTGGAAAAGGGTTAAACTGCTGGATGTGTGTGTGTGGTCATGAATATAGAGGATGGTCTATTGAAGGCAGCTGAATACCATGACAACTCCCAGCAGCCTCACATGTATTCCCAGCAGTGTGTGTGTGTGTGTGTGTGTGTGGGTCTGTCTGTATGTGTGTGTGTGTGTGTGTCCATTATAAAGTGTTCAGGGGGAATAAATGGGATAAATGTGGAGGCTGTGCGGTCTTTGTGGCCGCCGGCTCGTCGTGTGTTTGTTTACAGAGTTCGACCACCCAGCAGGATCCAACACACACACACACACGCACGCACGCGCGCACACACACATCGTCACACGCATCACACTCACAGAAGACTGAGGACCAACACTCAATCAAACATACAAACTCTGCCTCCCAGACATGTCCCAAAACCAACAATTATTCTAAAGGAGTTTGGTTTGAAAGGTCTGCTCTGTGTTTTTAAATGTTCATGTCACATGCAACTATCAAGACTCTTATATTCAATTTTTAAATATAAGAAACATTTGTTCTGAAAACAATAAATGAAACTATTCTTTCACGATTTCCACTGCAAATTGAAAATTACTTCGGCTTAATGTGAGAAAATAAAGAATTGAATCTTAGCACTGATTTTTTGTTCAAATTTATGGTGCTGAGGTGCGATAAAACCCATTAAAGCAAATAATACCAGTTCCATAACAGAAATAATAAGTTAATGTGATGTTTTTTATTAATATTTCTGCCATTTGCAGTCCTTAAAAAAATCATAAATAATGACGAATGCATATTTTCAGCTCCTGGTGCCTAAAAGTACTGCCTGCCGGGTGCTAATTTAGTAGGATTAGATTCAGTTTAGATTCAAGGGAAAAGAAAATCAGCACAACTTTTAATATACTACAGTGAACAAGGCAACATTGATCAACACATTAAGAAAACAAAAATCAGAGCAAGCTCAGTGAGTCAGTCTCACAGTTTTCACTTTGCTGATGACTTGTAAGTATCAATCAAAGTGAAAGTGACGCAGACCAAACACCACAAAACCTGCCATAGAGAAGCAAAAAATGAACACAACCAGACACAAATTTACTGTAAAGACCAACTGACTTGTTAGAGGTACAAACCAAGCACAATGAGACTCAAAGAACAACAAAAAGATGCAAACCAGTTAAAAATTAAAGTATAAACTAACAAAAAAACAGACAAAAAACGACTAACGACCAGACATGTAATCTCAGTATGAACAGCGATAAAACGACTGCAAAAAGATTCAAAACACACCAGCACATCTGTAGTTTGGTGTCTTGTTTCTATTAAAGAGGGTAGCAGACATTTAACAAACTGTTGCATGGGCCTGTTGTCTCATAATCTGTCCCTGAAAGCATTATTGTAAATAAATTCATTATCTGCATTGACCCATCCTATTCAAAGTTAACCTTAACTATACATACTAGGAGCAGTTCTTCATACTAGGAGTAGTTCTAGACTGCCTTTACAAAGCATACATCTTTGTGAGGGTGACATAAGAAGACTGATTTCAATGTCATGTCTTTGAACAACTCCTCATATACAATGAGGTTGGAAAGAGGTGGTTGGGGTGGATGGAGGACGTACAAAACACTCGACTCTCACACAATAAGTGTTTACATGAAAGTCCATTTTGCTTGCAAGATGAGATATTCTAGTAGAAAAAAAGATAAACTGTCAGTAAATTTTACGGAGATTTTCTCATCAACATGTTTGTGACATGTTAATTTGGTTACTTAATGATTAATCTTTCGGTTAACACAAAATGTTATCTGATCGTAATTAGGTTACCTGCAAAATGTATCAACTGTTGCAGCTAATTAGACTATAATATATTTGTAGGAGACAGGCTTGCTGTGACTCGAGGTACAATTAGCTTAGCTTAGCATACAGCTGGAAACAGAAGGAAAATCTACCACCACCTCTAAAACTCACTTTTTGGGGTTATGTGCTTTTTTTTCACAGTTTCCTGATGTCTTTTTATCGCAGACTGAGCAAAACGATGATTGAGGATTGTTTAATTCACAGTTTGTACTTTCTGATATTAGGGATTCTCTTAGTCAAAACAATAACAAGGTATAGTTTGATGATATTCTGAAGTAGTGTGGGATCATGGGAGTTGTTGTCTTCACAACCATCTATCTACTCAGCCCAGCTCCAGGGGTTATGGTACCGTTGCCAGGTGACGGAAATGACAGATACTGTTACACTGAAATGGGTTTGAGCATTGTTGGAAACTTTTGGGATAATCTAAGTACACAAATCAACAGAATCAAATCATTTTTGATGTTTTAACTCCTGAACCCAAAGCAGTGTTTTTAAATTTTTTGCTCCTGTTACATTTTTACCCACTGTGGGCTCCTTTTTCACTGCAATATGAAGTCCTGCCCCTCTATGGAAACAGCACAATCATATCTACTGTATGTCTTACTGTAGTACAGTCTGACAGTTGTAATGCCATAAAGAAAGAAAAAAAACAAAGGAAATGAATGTTAGATTTTTGACAAAAAAGAAAAACCCTGAGTTAACATGTATATTTTTACAATTTAAAGTCAGCATCTTTACCACCTCTACAAGCTGTTTTTTTTACTGCTCTGTATATCAACTCTAGAAAGATTTCCACCATGTTGAATGTATCTTCCAACAACTTGCTTTTCTGTATACTCCAGATGGAGTCACTTGTCACACATGATTTGTTTACAGACTGTCGGAAAGTTGAAGATCAAATTATTTCTTTCTTTTCAGTTTCTTGCTCTGATGACTGGTATCATTTTGGCAACACGTCTTTCAAATCTGCCAGTGGTTTGAGGGTTCAGAGGATTATTGTGGAAATGGACACGTTGCTGCAGTTACTGCAAAACTAGAAAGAAAAAAGCATAAAGGCAGGACACAAATGAGCTGGTTACCACTCACTCTGGTGTTTTATTCAATGTGTTATTAGTGAGGCATCATGATTCAGATTCACATCCATCCTGTCTGTCCTCAGCATCAGAAGCAGTCAGTCGTTTCTCTGCACATCGTGTTTGCTTTTAATCTGGACACACAGTCATGTCAGGATGAAATGTTAGAAGAACATTTGTCTTTGATGGTTACTTCATGGAGAAAGGCTGTGAATTAAACAATGTGTTCCAGCCCCCTTTTCTAAGCTAGAAATGTGCTGTCCTCAACCTGAGAAGCTTCTGTTGAAGTTTGCTGAAAGAGAAACAGAGAAGCCTGTTTCTACTATATGAGATGCTTGTATATTGTTAAATAGTGTGATAAGACTCGTTTCCAGATTAAAAAATAAACCTAAGGCATATTTAGGCATGCAGCCTAGTGCTCAACAACATAATGTGTAAGCTGAAACAAATTCATGAACCAAAATAGAAACGGCAGTGTTGGGGAATAAAACTGAGTGGTAGACAGATATACAGTGAAGCTGAGGATGCTGAAGAAGTGACAGTAAAACTCTTACACCACAGCAGGAGTGGACAGAGCAGCGACATCACTGAGGTCCCTCACAGGCAGAAACTTCACACAGACCAGTGTTTTCATATGTGCACAAAGAAACAAGAAAGGTTGAAGAGTTGAAATGCTGCAAAAACTGAGTACTGATAAAAGACACAAAATCAGAAGATGCCTAATGGTGCTGCTCAGGGGTGGCAGAAACCAGTGGGACCCATCTACAGTCTAAAGGGAGTCTGGTCAGAAGGAGTGTTTATAAAAAACTTAGAGCCAAACAGCCATTTTTTCTGCTGTCGAAGCAAAGCCCAGTGACTCACCTACGAACCAAAACCACAGTGGATCTGGACTGATGAGTCAAAACCTGAGCTATTTGGTTCTAACAGAAAACAGTTTGTTTGCTGAAATGCTACAAGGATGAGTGTCTGGTGGGGTTCCTCCACAGTTCTACAAATGCAGTGGAGATCTGGTCAGCATTACTAATACAAGGGAGACGTCTGATCATCCCAAATTCATCCTGAAGCAGGACAATGAGCCCAAAGATCCAGCCAGAGTCATAACAAACTATCTTCATCCACAAAAAGAACCGAGTCCTGCAACAGATGATCTGACCCTCACAGAGTCCTGATCTCAACATCCTGACTGAGATTACATGAAGAGACAGAAAACATCAGGATGTTCGAAACAACCATCTTTCCAAGTGCCTACATTTTTGTATATAATATAGGGAAGAGAACGTCTACATTTTATTGTTAAATGACTTCTAGCAGTCAAACGAAATACTGCAAAACCACATATGTTACAGCTCCCTCTAGTGGCTGTAGTAGTTATGACGGGAGCAATGGCGCCAAAAAGCCTGGATATGGGAGGAGGTTGGGGTGGACGGATGGGTCGTCAAAACACGGTTTCATTTACCCATCACGTTGGTCCTGGAGGTCCCCAGATCCAGACTCCGAACTAAAGGTGACCAAGCTTTTTCAGTGGCAGCCCCTAAACTTCGGAACAGCCTACCGCTGGACATTAGGGCTGCTCGGACTACTGAATCTTTTAAGTCCTGGCTAAAGACCCACCTCTACTCACTGGCTTTCAGTTTGATTGGGCGCTGACATCCTGGCTGCATATATGTTGTTTTCATTGTATGTTCATGTATGTTCTTTTGCAGTGTTGATTTAGAAGTCTGTAAAGCACTTTGGTCAACCTTGGTTGTTTTTAAATGTGCTATATAAATAAAATTGACCTTCATTATTATCTTTCTTGGCTGCCAAAAGGGACAACGGATTATGACGATACAGCTAAATCTATAACAATAGAATGTTATATTTAAGTGGATATCAAATATTTTTGATCATTTTTAATTAGGTATTTTTAATAAACACCAGAAGAAAGAGGGATTAATTAGAATTTAACCACTCTGACATTTTAATAGGAATCTTACGGGGAGAGGAATGGAGGGTAAAGGAGCTTTTGGGTGGCTGTAGCTCAGGTGGTAGAGCGAGTTGTCCACTGATCCCAAGGTTGGCAGTTCGATCCCCAGCCCCTCCACATGTCTTGGACAAGACACTGAACCCCAAGTTGCTCCCAATGGCAGGCAGGCACCTTGCATGGAAGCTCTGCTGCCATTGGTGTGTGAACGTGAAACACTGTAAAGCGCTCTGAGTACCACTAAGGTAGAAAGGTGCTATATAAGTGCAGACCATTTACTATCAAGGCTTATGATTGGGTGTTTATGAGCCAAGAAGGTTGCACGCTTGTTTTCTTTTAACTAAATTATATTTTTCCCAATGGTGGTAATGCATTTAAGTGAAACTATCATAAATAATGTAAACAATAGATAGATAAATGTATTCATACCCAGAAAGGAAAGTATGTTGGTTGTTAATACGCAGTGCAAATTCACAGATATCACATGAACACCAATCAATAGCATACAGGCTAAAATATAAACTGGCCTCCTCATGCTTTGCGGCAAGATTCCTCCACAAAGACATTAGCATTGGATATGCTAATATAATGCAAGAAATAATGGATTTATAATCAGAAGTTAGCGAATGATGAAAAGAAGAGGCGGCTGACTTAACTACTACACAATAGAGTTCTACAGAGGTCAACTATTTTGGACCCACTTCAAAACTGACTCCAGTCCATCCCAACCTGATAATGCTTGCATAAAATGAATATTCAAAGAACGACGATCTACTCTTTATGAATAAACCTGAGGATAATTAGACTCTATCCGCAATGTGGTTGAGAGAAACCTGGCAGCAGCACGATGGGCCACCAACTAACAAGCAGCCGCGGTCGAGACGGCAGTAATGTATGTAATTTGACCCTGCAAATAACAGTCCACAGTCTCTGTGGCATGTCAAAGAACACACATTCCTCCTGAGATGATTAGAACACAGCGTGCGTCTCACTAGCATCTCGGTTTGGGTATTAGATCCAAGATAGGCAGCAATACGAAGGGACCTAATTATGTAGGGGTTTGAAATATAAGCTCAGATTAGCAATGTGAGACTGAGCAAAGGGGTGAGAACCAACTATTGCTGGGGTTGCCCAATAAATAAATCATATCTGAGTGGCCCAAAGACTCATCCACAAGCATGAAATCCAGCGATTAATGTCTGACCAATAGCACCATATGGTTGGAGCCTGGATATTTAGCTTCCACTGAATGAAGCCGTATTAGAGCACGCCAGCCCAACAGTAATCCAGCGTGGTTACAGACGGGGCTGAGACCTCGTCCGACCCTGATCCTCCACGCATCTCTGGCACCGTTACCGCTCTGTCTGAATGTGTTTCCGTTTTTCTACAGTCTATTTCAAAAAAACCAAGCATACAAATGACTGATGAAAGACGGAAAAAGCAGGAAACACGGGGATAAAAATGGTAAAAAGGGGATCACGGCTCCTGATCCCCCTGTTGCTGCTGTGCTGTGCACTGACTGAATGAGGACGTAGCCCCTCGGCCTCTGGGCCTATCCCTCCCATTTCCATCTCCTACGATCCTTCTCCATCCTTTTAAGCGAACGTTCTGGATGGAAACTGAGTCAAGTGATGAGGGGGACCGGGGAGAATTGGGTTTCATCAGCTTTGGCATATGTGTGTCAGTGTGTGCCAGCGGATGTGTGTGTGAGAGACGAAGTGTGTGAGAGAGAGGGTAGAGAAGGGAGGCGGGATCGCACGTAAATTACAAATCAAAGCCAAAAAACATGAATGCCACTAGAAAAAAGAATCTACTCACGCTGCAAAAGACTGTAACGCGGGGAAATCGTGGCTGATTTCACACGAGAAATGATTCATAACGTCACCGAACAAATCATTATTAAATTCCGGTAAACCCGCGATTTCATTCCGAGGTGCCAATTCTCACATGGCGTGGGTGAAGAGTGGAGGGAGGGCTTAGTAGAGGAGGAGGAGGAGGAGGATGGAGAGCAGTGTAAGTGAGTCATAGTAATAACTCCCAGGCCCTTCTGCATAATCATTCCAGCTCATGCTTCATCACAGCGAGCTGAATCACCAGACAGGCACGTGGCCACGGATAGCACAGCCAAAACGTCTCTTGCTTGAATTTACTCCGGTTATCTTGCACGTCTGTATCTCGTCGCGCCTGAAAGAGGTTTGTTACGTCGTTTTGTCGGAGCACCGCGGCCTTGACCCTTTGACTCTGACGCCAGACTGAGTTCATTCATGGAGATTGACTCGACGAGCTGGAGGTGGAGGATGTAGTGCGTGTATGAGAGGCTGTGCTGCGCGCTTCATTCAGGTTTGCAAAGTGTAATGAAATTGACTTTGGTGGTACAGCGCTTTGAATGAAAGGAACTCTGCTGCATTCGGTAACCGGCTGCTCTGCTTATGAAAGCATGTTGATGAGTATTTGCCAAGAGACTGAGCTGAATGATAACTGAGGTTTTGGTATTGGCAAGAACAGTCGCTTCTGAATTTAAAACACTTGCAATTTTCTTCAAACAGGCCTCTGGCAGGCCTTTTTTGATTTCACTTTGTGATGTTTGGGATTGTAAATAAATCGCCAGTTACGTACTTCTCACGTGTTTCACCAGAGATGATGAAGTGAGTGATGTGGCGACATGCTCAATCCTCAGTGATATCCAATTCCGAACCAAATCTAAGAATAAAAATTGGGATATTTCATCAAAATAACTTTATTCTACATCCATCCATCCATTATCTATACACCACTTAATCCTCTTTAGGGTTGTAGAGGGGGCTGGAGCCTATCCCAGCCGACTCGGGCGAAGGCAGGGGACACCCTGGACAGGTCACCAGTCTATCACAGGGCTACACATATACCCTTTTTCCACCAAGCTGGTTCCAGTGCTAGTTCGGAGCAACTGATCTTAGCTTAGCAAGCAACAACTGTTAGCTGGGCCAGAGCTAAGAATCGAGTACATCAGGGGCTGGGGGCGGGGTTATCAACGGTGGAAAGGGACACACAAGCAGTAATTTGTGTCCTTTTTCTCCAGGACATCCTTGGTTCAGTCGCAAATGTATTGGAATGACTGAAGTTTTGCACAAACTGTTGCGCTTAAAACCAGTACAATTGTGTCCCACCAGTAGCGCGATCGCGGATGTGCCCAGGCAACAGGCGAAAACTGCCTCACAATCAGCCTTAAGACCATCTATAAAGATAAACATAGATATTATCATCAACTTATTGTGTTTGTTTAACTGCTATGTAATCGGTGACGCAATGGCATGGCTCCAACTTGGCTCCTTGCCAGTGGAAAAGCAAACAGGTTCTTAGGAGGAACAAGATTTGAACCAACTAAGCACCAAACTAGCACCTGGTTCTTCTTGGTGGAAAAGGGCTAATAGAGACAGACAACCAAGCACACTCTCATTCACACCTACGGACAATTTAGAATCATCAATTAACCTCAGCATGTTTTTGGACTGTGGGAGGAAGCTGGAGAACCTGGTGAAAACCCACGCTGCACAGGGAGAACATGCAAACTCCACACAGAAAGATCCCAGGTGTCCTAACCGGGACGCGAACCGGGGATCTTCTAGCTGTGAGGCGACGGTGCTGACCACTGAGCCACCGTGGATTAACCAACTAAAAGATAATTGATTAATTTAAATGTTTGCTCTATTAGCAGCCACCTGGTTTTATATGTGTCTTCTAACCACATGCAAAAGAAGCTATAACTATGTCAGCGTCTTACAACAGGCGAGAAAAACCTTCTAAGAAACTGAATTCATGCCTTTTAAGACTAATCAAGACCTGCAGATGCCCAAGTTCAGTCTGTCTTTTCTCTGCATGAAGGTAAGAGTATTTCAGTGATTATAACAGACTGGAAAAGTGAGACTATGTCCAGTCCAGAGGCATCCTTCACTTCTGAGCAGCTCCACATACGATGACTGTTTCTGAGAACAGCTGGAAAAACATCTGTGCTTAACCCCGACACGGGCGTTTGTGTCTTTTGGCTGAGGTTCAGGTTCATAGAGTATAGAGAACATTTAATTAGGTTTAACAGTCCCCCCCTCCTCCAGTGACACTTGCACAACTGCTTATTTTGCACTATCCTGCAGTACTACCACTTGACTAACAGTTTTCTGTATATAAGTTTGTGTGTATATATATATATGTATGTATATAATATATTTTGCAAGCAAACACTTCTGCATTTTTATATTCTTAATAGTATTTTATTTTTGCTATCTGCTTTAAAAAAAAAAAAAAAAGTTTTGCATCAACAGACCAAGACAGATTCCTTGTAATGTAAAAATTACTTGGCAATAAATCTGATTCTGATTCTGATTTATTAACACATAAAGGCTACTTATGATTTTGTTGAAGCTTCTAACTTGTGATTTTTGCCTGAAAATTGCACCAATGTTATCTAAATATGACAAATCACAAATAAAAGTGGGGGAAAATGTCTTCTACAGACTTACACATGAGAAAACTATAAATTAGGCCTGGAACTAAAAAAAAAATCTTTATCAATTAATCGGTTATTTTCTAGATTAACCAATTAATTGTTGTCGGGAGAAATAAAAGTCGATCAGTGTTTCTCAAAGACTACAAATGTTTTGTTTTGTCCACAACCCAAAGGTATTCAGTTCACTGTCATAGAGGAGGAAAGAAACCAGAAACTATTCTCATTAATGAAGCTGCAATCAAAGAAATTAGATTTATTTTTTTTAATTTATGAAAAATAGCTTAAACTGAGTTGATTATCAGAATAGCTGCCAGTCAGTTTAACAGTTGACAACTAATGAGCAACTTGTTGCATATGTAAACACACTGTCGAACAAAATGTACAATAGGAGCTGCTTTTATGTTACATTTACTTTTAACTTACATTTTTGTGTTCTGCTTCCTTACACTTAAACACACGTTTTTTCTACAAACAAACTGATTTGTCGATTAATTTAATACTCGACCACTAATTAATTGATTGTTGCAGCATTTACACAAGGCAATCAATAAAGTAAACCAAGTCTAGATAAAGTTTTGTTTTCTGGAAAGGCTCCAAAAGTTACCCAGTAATGTGAAAGTAATGAAACGTTGTTCATTGTAGGTTTATTATAACTTCAATGCAGTATAAAGTTCATTTTTAGTTTCCCTAAAAACATAATTACTAGGACGATAAATATATACTGACCACAAATAATTATTTCTAACCTTGGTGCTAAAATCTGCTGTATGTTTTGGTTAAATTACATCATGTTTTAGTGTAAATACAAATGTAAGGAGTGTCTAAATGAGTCAACGTTTGTCGAAGCTCCTAATTAAAGTGTCACATGCCTCATTTATTAGTCATTTGCTAAGAAAAGACTCAGCGACAGGCAGCGCTAATAGAACAAGCTAAAACACGCCAAAGGTCAAGTAAATAATCAGTCTGTAAACTGCGGTTAAAGTTAAACTGCATGACAAACGAAGGAGCTGAAAATCCAAACAGGTCTGACAGCTAACCCCGGCTAGCCACACACCCAAGCTAACAGGCTAATGTTAGCTGTCTGACTTTAGGTTGGTCGTGAAGCTAAAAACACAAACAAAGTCTACTCAGACTGACAGTTCTGCTCCTAAAACACGACTTACCGTCCATGTCAACAGGAATATGGCGCTAAATGTCCACGGAAGATGTGTTTTTCAGCTCCTCAAGAAGCTAGTCTTGATTTGTTTTGATGCAACCGAATGTCTTCCTGGTCAAACAGGAGTCACGTGATCAGAATTCTTCTTCTTCTTCGTCTTTCCCGCGTCAACCTTCGGTTGTTGCAGCTCGCTTCTAAGTTAATACCGCCACCTGGAGGTCAAATCAATGCCTGTATAAACAGAGTATAAGCAGAATAATATAAATAAAACGAAATAAATTATTAAAATCACGACTAAGTTTTAAAAAGTTTGCAATATCTACATTAATATTAACACATTATGCAACATGTTCCACTTTACGTAACTGATTTATCAAGAGACTCCAGACAGGAAGTGAAGCGCTACAGAACTTCCTTAAGAATCCTCAAGTTTTTAATTTCTTTTCTGTATTAAAGTAATTCGCCGATAGTTATCAGTTCATCCACTGGTACTACAGCAAACATAAACTGTTAGTAGTTAATTCGGCGTGTTTCATTTTCCAAAGTGTACCCAATGTAAGGGGTAAAATACAGGTTTTAAGTTTACCCTCACAGTGTAGTTCACTGTATGCTAGTACAGAGGCAGGGATTGAATGCCTCAGAACTCGCCTGAATTTTTTCACGTTTTAAGGATTTCTTCATCGTAGAAGTAATTTACTGCAATTTAGAGTATATTCAATGGTACATAACAAAAAATAAGTTGGTAATAGCTAATTCGGCTTGTTTAAATTTTATATTTATTCGATGTTTCAGCCACCATCCCCAAATAAGATAATCGGCAGCGGGGAGACGGTGAGGAAGACGACCGGCCAACAGGTGGAGATAGCGGAGCTTCCAGAGACAATGGAGCGGCTGCTGAAAAAGAGCGAATTTCTGAAGGAAAAGATGGACTAGTAGCTTCATTTTGCCAAGAAAAACATCACAACAAACAGAAAATGTGAGATAATTCACAGAAAAGTGCATTTCCTTAATAAAAACACACAAGTTGTCAAGTCATAAAATGGCGACTAGATAGATAAATTGCTGAACTAGGCAGCCAAAACTAGTATATATATATATACCACTTTAGCTAAATAGTCCCACTATTTATACTTTACGGTGAGATTTATATATTTATATATTTATATATCGTATATATATAGATATTTATA
>OMNN01052646.1:0-14490 GCA_900302755.1 Chromis chromis
GTGTTAATGTAATGTCATTTTGTATACTAACAGTAGTACTGTTAGTATACATTCAGAGGGCAAATTAACCTATTAAATTACACTTGAAAATATGTAGTTCTATTTGTACAGACTCAACTCTCATTGAAAAAAGCACATCACACTTCACTTGAATAGTGATAGATATTTATTAGAAAAAAAAGAAAAGCAAAGCATTTTACAAGCCAAACACCTGTGCTAAAAGACTGCTACTCAAGACATAATCAGGTTTTATCCAGCGTTAAATAACAAAAGCCACAATCGGCAAGCAAAGAAGGATTAAACTATGTACACAAAAAACATGTTGACAGTGCAACATCGATAATTCATAAATAGGCTGAGGCCCCTTTCTGGACTTGAAGCTGTCAAGAGGAAGGTCAAATGGGGTGACAGTAGGTTAAAAAGGAGAGTGTAACAACAAGGTAGAGGTGGTATCTCACTTTACTGACACTAATTTCACTGAAGCTGATCTGTGGTGGGCCACTGAATTGATACTGGGAGTGTGAGGGAATATCTTGTTAATGAGTTACAAGTCTAAAACACTACCAGATGCTATGGTGACTCATGTTTTGCATGCCTAGTCTACAAAGACAAACATACACTCCATTTGTACAAGTGTCTTAGTAAGACAGGGAGTACACAAAGGGATCTAACAGGGGACTGAGAGACAAGCATGTACAGATGCTTCACCTGACTACCTCCCAGCCCCCTGCTCTACACCACTAATCTCATCAACTTCCATAAGCTTTCCATTTTCCATCCAGTCATTCCCTCTTTACTGTCCAGTGGCAAGTTTCATACACCCACTCTCACACGCCAGTCTAATCTCTTACAACATATACTTCTAATACTACAATGGATTTCTTTGTTGTGGCATGTAAGCATTGGATCAGAAACACAACCTCCATCTCTGCACTTTAACAAGAGATTGTGCCACATGGACTTCTGGTTGTCTAAGCCACTGAGCTGGTCTTTACACGACGGTGCTTACGAACTTCCTCCATCAGGTCCTTGAGGTACTGGATCTCTCGGCTGATGGAATCTGCTTTCTCAGCCAGCTCGCGGTTCTTCTTCTCCAGCTCGTCGCACTCCGTGTTCAGCTGCTCCTGCTCAACCCTCTTCTTCTGTCTGTAGCGAGTAGCTGCCGTCTTGTTCTGTTCCATCTTCTTCAGTTTCTTCTCCACCACTTTGGGAGCGCCAGACGCTGATTTGACCCGGGAGGCCTTGGGGGAGGAAGTAGCAGTGGGCTCTGGTTTGGAGTAGGGTTTGGTCCTGGAGGAACCAGCTGTGGGCGAGGGAGTGCGAGGAGGAGAGGGAAGGCGACCCGGTGAGCCGGCACCTGACTCGATGCCAGAGTCACTGTCGCAGTCGCTTGATAGAGAGGTTTTGATGGTCTGATCAGGAAGTGAACCTGGGGAGGATTCCTCTTTCTTAGTGAGCACCACCACAAAATGACCAGGAATGGAGAGCACAATGGGGCTGGGTGTTTGAATGATTCCACTGGGATCTGGGATGATGGTGGCAGTGGGGGATGTCGCAGTTTTCTCTACATCCAGGACATCCACTTCACTCCCCAGCTCCAGTGTGTAGGCTGGAGAGGGGGGGCACGGGGAGGGAGCCGGGGAGGGAGGCTCAGACTTCACAATAACCTCCTGAGCAGGAGCCACCTCTGTCTTCTTGGCCTCAGCTGCCCCGGGGAGAGGGGGCTCTAGAGGGAGGGAGGGGATGCTGGGCAGTGACAGGCCCAGTTCTAGGCTGCTGTGTGGGTCAGGGATGGTCGTATCAAAGGAGTCAAGATCCAGATCCATGTGGGAGTCAAGTGAGGCCAGGAGATCCTCGGGAGAGCTGGGAGACTCGTCGGATGAGCAGGAGCCAATGAGTGAATCCAGGTCTAATTCACTCAGATCTATTTTCTCTGACATCCAGTCCATGCCCGTGAAAGCATCATCTGCTGACAGAGAGGATTGTTAACAGTTAAAAGATATAACACGAGCACTACGGGCATTTTGAAGTGACTGTGTGGTAATTGCATTTGCAGTGAACACAAAAGCAAGTTTTGTTGTACGTAATATTCCCTATCTTGATTATCTTGTTTATACAATAGAGGACTTACCCTCTCCCTCCCTTTTTAATGATTCTGTGATGCACGTAAATATCCTTCAACTGATCTGGTATAACCACAAAGTAGAAACGTCATCGTGACAAAACCGGTCTGAGCCAGTCTCAACTACTCTCTTCAGAGCCACACCTGAGAGTTGCTAACCAATGAGTGTCCTACATTGCACAACACGCCTACCAATTACTCACTTGTGGCTTTAATTTTACACACAAGTTTGCTCATTGTATAGTTCACAAGACTAAACATTTTAACTAGTTACAAAATTAATTAACTCACATAAACAGTTGTACCTTTTGACTGCAGAAATATCATAACGTGGCACTGCCTTGAACAGGGACAGCCACTAAATACAACCACATTTTAACATCTAGGACACTCTGCCTGCAAGGCAACCTCAAATGCTTTCCTGACACGAAACCACACGTATAAAATATTTACTGCAAGTCTGAAAGCAATTAACATTCCAAACTTCACAATTAACTTTAAGAGACGTAGAAACTGAGATGGAAACATTTTCAGGGGCAGGAAAGACCATACAGAGACAAAGAATAAGCTTTTGACTTCCAAAATATTATAAATGCTACATTTTGGCATGTAATTTCCGTTCCTTTATTTTTATGAATTTTCTGTAGTTCAACTCAACCATTCTTCAAATCATTTGATTTTTTTGAAGACAATTGAGGAGAATTATCTTGATTTAACAGAAATGGATTGTAAGTCATTCTCACCCTTGCCATCATCTGCTCCAACGTGGGCGTCGAGCAGATCGCTGGCACTGAGCCAGGGAAGGGACAGCGAGTCCGTTCCGGCCTTGGTTCCCAGGAACGAGGAGGAATGGGTGGGAAGAGGAGAGGGAGGTGGGGACAACGACAAGGTCTGATAAGGAGACAGGGAGGATGCATAGGAGGAGAAAGAGAGGGGAGGCGAAGCTGGCTTCCCCTCTAGAGAGGAGGAGGGAGAAAGAGCTTCTTCTTCATCTTGGTCCAGAAGGGGCCCCATGGGGTCAGCCATCAGAAAAGAGGGCTCTGCAGACAAGATTTTCACCATCAGTATCCATCTTGTCATCCACCCTATTGTACACTCTAGCTACGACACATTTAAAAAATAATCTATAGGACAAAGCCACAAAAATGTTTATTTTTGTTTTGACATTGACATGTGGAACTACTTAAAATATATTTTATTCTTGATGACTTCTACATCTATTATTCAAACTGAATGCTTTGTGTTCAGCAACGCTGGCAGCTGCTTTAGCAGACGTGTCATCATGACACCAACCTAAGTACAGGCCCTCCACGTCCTCCAAGGCGAGCTGGGAGAGTGTCATGGCTGCTGCTGGTCAGTGGTAGCCGTGAACGGATGTATGAAAACAAAGGTGAGTCTGTTGACGTTAAGTCGAGGGGTTCGGTACTGCTGTCGACGGCAGCAAAGCTGAGGGTGGTTGCCGAGAGAGACCTGGGTGAAGGACAGAAAAAGGCACACCATATTATTGTGAGAAAATGAGGAACTAGCAGAAACATTTCTGATAACTGTTACTGCTGAATGTGAAACACAAAGAAAATTCATCTATAGAAGCATGCTTTATTCTCAAGGGTGTTGGAGCATAATACATTTAGGTGTTTGAAAATTAAATGTCAGGAGGCTGGGAAAAAAACCCTAAACGTGTACTTCCTGAAACAAGTACACATTTCCCCACTGACAACCCTCATGCACACGGCAGCTTCCTCGTTGGTGTGTACTAGTGTAGGTAAGACTGTTAGCGTGTCTCGCATGGGGGAGGGGAAGCTAATAATAGCTAATCCGCTCCTCTGAGGTGTCACAGCGGCATTGATGGGAAACACTCCGCCCTCCACCGGGGGATAACATTTCCTAATTTGGTCATGCTTTGGTCGGTAACTCCGCCCTCCCGCATGAGTCACCGTGGAGATGTGGGAGGGCAACCGCCATTTTCACAACAGAGCCATCTGTGCAAGGCGGGGGATCAGTGAAAACGACAGTGCGCGCCATTTTGGACACGCCACGTTGTCAGTGAATAATATATACAAACACTACAAATGTGTTAAGATTAACACCAGCAGTCGTACTGCCGCTTTTAAAAACAATACACTTCAAATTAAGGCTTTCAAATGTTTCAGTTTCCCATCGAGAGGACCGTTAACATGCTGTACACATTGAACACAACGACACAACGCCAACTGTAGCGCCGGCTGGGACTACTTCGGCTGAAGGTCTGTAATTTGACACTGATTCAGACGGACTTCAAACCAGGAACTCCACATCTCAGTGTACACTTCTCATTTTACTAGTAGTCTTTGGAAATTTTAATTTTACCGCCACTCAACAGGTATGCCAACTCATTCAACACCTGCCAGTCTAGCCAAAATGTAAATTACCGACGACGGAGGCTCTTAATGTGAAAACATAATTTAAAAATACTTACGCCATTTTGCCAAAAATAGCCAGTGCACTAGCCGTTGCACTGCCGGGTTGTTGCCGCTGCAAAGGGAGCCGCCGCACGCCTTTACACTGCCATTTTAGCGCTGTAGAGCTTGCTCCAAACCACGATGTTGTCTTTGTAATACTGTAATAACGAAGGACGGGCGGAGACGGGCGTAAGAGCATATATAGAACCGAAGCACTGCCGAGTGTGTTCCTCCGCGGCGTCACTCCACGGTGGCGTTTGTTGTATCTGAAACTGGCAGCGCGGGTGAGAGGAGCTTCCGATTCAGACAACGACTTTACAAGAAATACCGACGGTAGGGGCAGGGGATTAGCCTAAACAAACACATCCTGGTGAGCGCGATCCCTCCGCTCGACTCTTGTTTGTAATTGGTTGAATGCATATCGTCTATACAGCTGACAAAATAGATCCATATGGCAAGTTACTCCCTACGTCAAATGTAGGTCAAATGCAGAATGTAAACACTGAGGCAGGAAACTCCTTTGTGATTATTTTACACAGTATTTTTTTGTTGTTTTATTATCACGCCTGGCAAATATATTACAAAAATACATACTGTAAAATATTTGATCATTTGTTACAAAATTGTTCAAATGTTGCATTAGTTCTATATTTTGAATCTCCACTGTACTGTTACAGTATGTCTCCAATTTAACACGACAAATATTGATGTTTTATTTTTATTTTATTTTTTTTTGTGACAGCTGCATCCAGACCCACTTTATATTTTATTGATTTTTCTGTTGAAATTTCTGTTTTTTAAAATCTCGCTCTCATTCATGCTATTTTTTAACTCATCAGCTGCCTCGTGTTGTCCTTAAATGTTGAGGTGAAGCCAAAGACGTTTCCACGTTAAGTTCCTAGCTAATAAAAATTCTAGGTGCGAAAGACAATAAGAGTTGTGTGTTCATATCTGCTGTATTTATAAGACATTCCCTTTTTGTGGACTCTCCCCTTCACTGTGTATCTTAGTCCCGTGTGCGTTGTTGATGTCCGCATTGGCAGTATACAAGTCTCCATTAAAGACACTGCAGATGGTGGTTAAACTTGATGAACCCGTCTGTAGGTCACAGAGTTTAGAACCGGACTGCCCCCTGGTGGTTGGCTTCAGCCACTTCAGTAGTTTATTTTATTGTCTTTCACAATTGTGATTGTGTACAGATGGAAACATGATTAACAGAATACTTGACTCGACCCATTAATTGAATTAAGGAAGTATCTTAGCAAGAACACTGTGCAATGCAACAAAGAAGTTCAAATATTTAAAGCAGGAGAGGTCAACACAATCAGTTATATACTGTATTCATAATTATTACATCCATTTAAAGTAAGCAGGCACTAAATCTGCAAAACCTATGCTTTCTCCCATTTCCACACCCGTAGAAATACCCCATGTTAAACCAAAACCTGTAGTAAAAACTAAAGGCATACAATCAAATAGAAAATTCAAAAGAAATTCAAGTGAAAAAACAAATCACACTCCTGAACAATGCTCACTGAACAAGTCCTTGATTTTTATGAGCTCATCCAATCCATTCTCAAGATCCTCCGCCAACTTGCGGATTTTCTTCGCAAGCTTTGACTCGAGGCCCTTCTTCAGCTTCTGCCCATCTTTTCCTTGGATGTAGAAGAAGTCCATCCCGAGGGCGAAGCCTTGTATCAGTCCAGAGGCCTTACTGTTTGCCTCTAAGGCCATGGCACTTGCCCCTACTGTGGCAACCAGCTGCACCACCTTGGTACTCATCGCTGAATCCATCTTGGTTTCACTCAGGGCAGACAGACCATGCTGCTTCAGCTGCGCCATGCCCTCGTTGATGAACTTCAAGCAGGCCTGAATCTCTTTACTGATCCGCTCGTAGTCCTGCAAGGTCTTGTCGATTTTCTTTTTGTCCTGTGTCACGTTCACCTGGAAGGACAGATTTCATCATGTGTAAAACAGCAGCTTGAAACAGATGATGGCATATCAAAAACGTGCAACTGAAACCTAATATTGTATATATTTTTTGCGTTTTATGTACCATAAAATGATGGTTGTAGAGAAATGAAACAATCTTTATGGAAATGCCACATTGGTAACACATTTTTCTTTGTGTTTTATATAAAGGAAGATTTTTTTTGGCAAAACAAGGCGATTCTTTTTATATAGTACATCCCAATGTGCTTTACATTGCTTTAAATCAGTAACACGTACAGCAGAATACGATCAATAAAATACAAGAAAGTTCTAGAGAGAAATCCCTGTGATGGACTGGCGACCTGTCCAGGGTGTCCCCTGCCTTCGCCCTAAGTTGGCTGGGATAGGCTCCAGCCCCCCCGCGACCCTCCAGAGGATTAAGCGTAGAGATAATGTACAGATGTAATGTAATGTACAGTTCTAGAGAGAGAAAAGGCAAAACAACAAAAAGAAGACAGAAATATACAAAAATATTTTAAAACAAAAAGAAAAAAAGACTGAAGAAAAGAAAAAAGCAAGAAAATTTTGCTCAATAGACACAAACCTTTATTTTAATTAGGGATTTTACTATGTCAGATTTTCACTACATGATTATTGCGGCTAAAATAATGAATTATATGATATTATCACGATATATAAATTTTCATTAAAACTCTAACTTTGTTTATTATATGATCTCTTTTTTTTGTGCAAATTAATTATACTCAAAATACCTGTGCAGAGGAACAATTTATCTTTATGGACAGTGAAAAGGCAACCAGATGAACTGATGAAAGATCCACAAGGCCTAATATTTGCCAGCAATACAATCTCAACTGAATCACTTGCAAGGAGCAGGGTGCAGAGTTTGAGGTGTTGAGTGTCTCACTGACATGATTCAGAACAGCAGTAGCAGCCACATACTGTAATAGCAGATATAGCTGGCTACTGCATCTTCTTCCTTTATATTTCATGACAGTTGGTAACCAGCATCAAGGTGCAATACCACCTACTATGTTGGAGTGTCGATCAAATATATTACTGGTGCTAGATTATTTACAATATTACAATGTATATTATTAACATGGAATTTGTATTTTATTTTTATCCCCCTATGAGTTAGTGATTTAAAATGTGTGTCAGATCTGGTCACCTTGTTTGCGATGGCTGCTGACGCACCAGTGACGCCGCCGGCTGCAGCCACACCGACCCCGACTGCAGTTAGTGCCAGTGAGGCTCCCAGTGTGAACGGAGACAGAATCACACCGGCGGCGGCTGCCACACCTCCTGCTACAGTTGTAGCTCCTCCTGTGATGCCAGCAATCTTTGTCCCCTTTGAAACCTGAAATTAAAAAGAAATCCAATTAATATAAAACTATCGAACCAACCCTGACTTAAAGTACTTTTACTGAAAGTTAAAGTAAATTAGTAGTTGTTTATAACTAGTTGAGCCTCAACCTTTACATACTGCATTTTCATTTACACTTATTAATAAATAAATAATCGAGTATTTATATTATTTAGTAATGCATGACTTTATTTTTCATGTGTGATCTTGTTACCTTGTCTAAGTTGTCAGCAATGCAGTTCAGCTCGTAAATGTGGTGTTTCAGGGTGCCACCACATTCAGACATGTTTTGGATGTAAACCTGGATAGCTTTAGACAGATGTTCAGCTTTAACTGTGATCATCCTGGAATGTATTAGAAGAACATTTATTCATAACTGTACCATCAGGGGTCTTGGTAATGTCAGTCTGTTGATCCACTGCTTGGTCCAGACTAACATATATGGATTGCCATGAAAGCTAATGCAAATAGCCAAAATCAAAGTATGAGGCAAATACATTTTCCCAAACAATTTCAAGCACTTCTTAAGTGTTCAGTGACATGATTCTTTTTCTGATTAGTTACTTGATGCTATAAAAAGGGTGTGTGTCACCATGACTGTAAGAGCAGCTCTTGAATTCACTACTGCAACAGGATTAGACGTTTGGAAATACTCTAAACTGCAACCTCCTGACCTCTCTAACAAGTTATGGATTTAAAGTTTTATTCCATTCAAGACTGTACATAGTTTCTTTTTTGTTAGTTTTTGTGGACTACTAAAGTTATTTCCCCTTTGGAGTAAACAAGTAGAGTTAATGAAAAACAAGGGTCCTACAACTGTGGTCCTGAAAATGCTGCCTCCTCTGCTGCAGACACATGCTACTCAACCTTAAAAAAATGAAGCTCATGCTCAAATGGCCACTAGAGGCTGGTTTGAAAAGCAAATCAATCTCCATAGACCCTCATTTAAATCGTCCAACTTTACAGCATAAATAAACATGTTTACAGCCTAATACAAAAAACATTTTGGTCTTTATTACTAATTTTCCTGTTCAGGACAACAGAATGAGGAGTCAGGCACTGCAGTGATGTTTGGAGTGACCATACTGAGCTTTAAAACCGCTGCTCAGGAAACCTATGGATGATCCATCTTTATATACAGTTCCCGAGCAGAATCCATGGCATTGCCCTCAGCCACAACCATACTTTGCATTAGTTGATTCCATTGCTAATAAGCAATTGTTAGCATGAACACTGAACTAAGATGGTGGACATGGTATACCTGCTCAACATCAGCATGTTAGTAGTCTATGGTCAGTTTGAGCATGTTAACAAAGCACCACTGTGGCACCGCAAAGAAAGATGTAATAATGTACTTACTCTGCTTCTGTCGCCCCTCTAAGCTTGAGGTCTGTGGCCACAGTATTCCAGGCTGTAAGTCAATAAAACTGTAGATCAGCAACAACAAGACACCACATCACAACATCATCAGACAGAAATTTTCTAAAAGTGGCTTTTTTACTCACGCGTGTTTTCCTCATAGCAATAGGAGAGAGAGGTGGCCTCCTGGTTGACGAAAGTAGGTTTTAACACACTAAAATACTAGCCAATCATTTGATATTAATTCAGTATGATGGCATATTAGGGCCATTGTAGGTTTTTTAAAAACTTAGTTAGGGAAGGCAGGGTAATATTCTGATTAAACAACTCATAATTCTGAGATTAAAAGATTGCATCCCCTTGCATGATTGGATCAGCCTCATCACAACAGACAGCACTGCTTGCCTTGAAATATGCCTCTAGTGAATAACTTAATCAAATTATACTTTGCCATCACATTTAGCAATAAGGAAATACTTGTAACTTTGGCCCAGAATCCCCATATTATCATAAGCATTTAGAAGACACTGACATGCATTGGGTCTATTCAGAAGAAAACAACATGCTGGTTTAAATGAGGTGATCAAGAACTACAAGGCAATGGACCTGAATGGACAGATATAAAGGACATTGCTGATATCATCTACCAGCAATTCAAATGGGGTTTGTAGTGAAGCGGGACACAAAACAACAGATCATCAAATGATATGTGTGAGATATGATCCAGCCTTGTAAAATGAAACTGTGTGGTTCTTTGATAAAATAAAAATGAAAACAAAACAGTTTTTTTTTCAGGGGATTTTGTCATAAATGTGTGGCTTTAATCTCAGAGGATTTCTGAGAAGTTTTTCCTCACAAATTTACGAATCTCAGAAATTCTTTGAGGGTTTTTTTTCCTGTTAATTTGTCAGTTTTTTTACTTGTATATTTACCACTTTACACACTTAGAGTTTTTTCTTGGAATATTGCCCAACCGTACCGTTTTTACCTACAATGGCAGTAATATGGTTTTAATTCAGGCCAATAACGGCTGTAAATGATTACCAGGGTTTCATAGAGAACTTCATAGACATTCTCAGGCGTCGTATTTGGTGGCTTCACAGGTGGCAGGGGAGGATGTGCCTTGCTGTCATCTTTAGATGATTGTTCGATCTGAGAAAAATTGGTGACAATCCAGTTTATCAGGTGAATGTTAAACATGTCAAATCTGTGTGAGCAGTGTTTGTATCTGTCATCTTAAATGGCTTGATTTTGATCACAGAGGTATGTTGACTTGTTTTCATTCTTTGAATGCCTTGTCTGACGTCTGCACGGTCGCCTCGTTTATGATTTTGCATCAGTTATATATTTCTATTACATTACAGGGGTTCATGGTACCTTTCAAAACTCAGTGAGGAAGTTTCTCCTGTGCAGCTAGTATGGACGTGTTCCTGATCCACTTTTACATTAAGTTATACTTAAGACAAATAATTTTTTTCTAAATCAAGGTGCAGAAACTGTGCTTTAGATGGAGTGTCAATGCTTCATGTGACTAAGAATTTCAGTGTTTTTACCACCTAGACAGAAAAATATTAGAAATCCAACATTTCTTTTGGCTTGTGTAGCTACAGTTTGTTCATATCTGATTTACTAGTGAGCTGATTAGTTGATGGAGAACACAACATGGACATTAAACATTGTCTCTGGAGTTCCCTGGGATTTTTGTAGTCAAATGATTGAATTCTAAGTTTCCCTAAATTGGAAAAACCCCAAAGTCCCCTAGTTCACTACTAATAATAATAACTGAGGTCAATGCTGGGCAGTTTGACAAAATGTGATGAGAAATGTCTCATCAACTTCAACTTCTTTTGCTATATCCTCCCGAGAGACCCAGAAAAAAAAGTGTTGCAGATTTTGAAAGAGAAGAAGATGGAACAGTGGTACCTTTACTATTTCCACTCTGTCACTGGCAGTTTCACTTCCTCCTGGTCTCTTTTTAACCCTCACCGTCTTCGGTGGCACCGGTGGTGGAGATGGGCGACCCAAACCACTCTGATTCATATGAGAAACAAAACATTGAGTCACCGTGTAGAACGTTGAACTCTGATTTAAGACTCGCACTCTGACACATGAGTGAGTTTGCAGGTTTTTAAACACAAACCTCTGGAGATTTCGGGGGTGATTGAGGAATGACGCTACAATATACTGGCTCGTCATCCTCCGTTTTAACCGGAAGGTATAACTGTCTCCTTGGCAGGGGAACAGGTGGCTTTGGCTGCAGAGAAGAATATAGCTCGACACTTAAATGCACAAACGCAAAAGCTGCATGGAGTATCTGATGGCGCATTGTGTAACATGGTACCCATTTGCAGGGCTTGATTAGGAAAGTTGGGCTGCTTATGTGGACATTTCTATCATCTATATGTTAATACGTGTTTTTAGAACTTTAAACATTCATCTACCACATAACAAAATGCATGTACATATATGGTTGTAATTGGAAACAAATCATTTGCTGATCCCTACAAAAGAATGTGTAGCATTAAGAAAACATTTCAAAGCTACTGGTTTGTAGATTCTTATCAGTTCATTCTTTTGTTGGGAGCAAATCATAAATATGGTCGAGACAAAACATCGTTGATCTCTGAACCGTAGTATTTATCAGAGCAAACAATCACCTCCTCAGGTTTAATTCAGGTCCACTGAAGTGTGAACTGACAGTCTTGCCTGACTTGCCAAGCACGTCTTTTACAGCTTTCACTTTTACTTTCAACAGAAAGTTACATAAATGTTATCTTCACTGAAATCCACAAACCAATGTAATAACTATGAATATTTGGTTCGGTTTTAGGCTCTAATACCAAATCTTATGAGTTACTGAGGGCTTCATGCTGCAGGTTCATGAAAAGACCTAACCCTATCTCCATATAGCCTCAGATGTCTACGCAGTCAGTGGTACAGAACTAATAAAGTGTCTCAGTTGCCACTGCAGTGCAGAACTGGAGCTGAGCTGGATTATGTTTGTGAGTTTTGGAAAAATACATTTAACAGCAACATATTGACATGTGCAATAACAAACAGTTTACAGTGAGGTTTGCAAATGAATGAGTTTCTAAAAATATCTGTTCAATACTGCTTATTTAATTCCATCACCTTCAGAAAATCTCAGAATCAATCTGCACAGTTGAATACCACAAGCATTATGTTTATTTCCTGTGATTTAAAAAAAAAAAAAAAAGATTATTCACCAGAAGAATCTGCAGAGCTAAATGTTAGTAAGCAGTTTTGTAGTTGACAACTTCCATACTCTCAGCCTAATAACATTTAGTTTCATTCAGTTTCTTACCTGTGGCATTGTCTAACTCTTCCTGTTGCCGCTCTACAGTCGCTCTCCTTTGCTGTACTCACACTGGCTCTTTAAATTCCACATGCTGATCACGTAATCCGAACAGGTTAGACGTAAAAATGACTGACACCTTTTGGTTCAACTGGTATGCACTCACTGCAGTTCAGGCATCTGCGTTTGTCTCGTTCACGCCGTCAAAATGTTGCTGTTGTTGTGATGAAAACGTTTTTCTGCAGCCAACAGCATGTCCCACAGATAACCAATCTGATGCTCTTACAGCGCACATACATACACATACAGTGAATGCATCGTTTAACATCTCTACATGATGTGGGAATATGATGCAGTGATGTACAGACTGAAACATTTTAACTTCAACTGAATGTTCACAGGTCAAACCAGTTTTTCTGACAGTCTAAATAGCTGCAATCATTGTTAAACTCACACAAAGACATCCATTTTAAAAACCCTTGTGCGTTTGAAGTTATGTCATTACAGCTTGAACAAAAGCACTGATGAAAAGTCTCCATTTTATTTTACGTGGTATTGAAAAAATATGACATTTGAACTTCAGCTCAACCGTAGCCTACAGATAACAATGAAAACATCTTAATTCAATTAAATTCAACACTAATATCCTGAATGGAGGAAAACAACCAAGAAGAAAATCAGAGAGGAAAACAGGAGGTTTGATAAATTCAATTAATTTCTTGTGTTTCTGCAGCTTTTCTGACAAATACATGTGTGAAAATAAAATTACTTAAGTTTGACTACAACATTAGGTACGCCCTGCTTTTACTGGTTGCACATATCTGAGCCGTCTTCAGTAAGATTTGAAACAATACCTAATGAAGAGGTGACACATTTTGGTCATGATGAAACTCTTGGCTGGAGAAACACTGTATATTCTGTATTTCCTGTGTACATCACAATGTGTCTGCAGGACATATGAAGTGAAACCAACTTCCAGAACATATTTAGATCCACTTTGATCCAGAAAACGCAGCCCGGGTGTTTCAACTGTGGCTGCAGTGTCTTTGTGTCTCTGTGCGTTTTATTTCTTGTCCTCGACAGTCCTGCCAAAGTATTCCTTCTGGAACTGCTGGAACTCCTCTTCGGTGAACAAAGACTGTGTCTCCTTTGCCTTCTTGGCGGGTCTGTCTGGGCGATTTCTGGACTGCCTTCCTGAGTGTTGGTTCACAATCTAACAGACGGACAGACACAAATCAAGTCATCACTTTAGAATAAACTCATTTGCAGACAATAGAGGTGGTTTGGCAAAATTCATGATGACAATAGCTATGAATCTATGTCAGTTATCCACAAAAATACTGAGGAACCCAGAAGAACATCTAGATTGTTTTCAGACTCCAGTGAATCCAAATGATGAACTATTAGAAATATGAAGACTGACAGATGATTTCTGCTTCTGTAAATTTTACCCCACCTTTTTCAGGGTCCATTTCCCTATTTCAGTGCATGAAGTTGCTGCTCAGGACAGTTATTTTCCCCTTAGTTCTAGTAACTGGTTAAACCCTTATATGGACGTTATGACCTTTGTGTTCTCTGCTGTGTGTGTCTATTGAACTGTAGTTACTTTACGTCACAGATTAATATAGTTTCATGTCTTTTGTGATGATAATTCCTGCTCTTGTCATGTCCACTACAGTGAGTCATGTAATTGCATCCAACTGTACTGCATCCAGGATGACTTTCTTCACCGCATTTAGAACCCTGTTGTATTCTGATCACATTTACTCTAAGGACACTGCAAGCTGTTTCTGGCTTTTCATTCAAATTCATTGTATTGGCTGTATTTCTATTTTACACAACTACTGTAAGCACATTATATTGCTTACAAGTTACAACTTTGCAAGTTACATAGTTGGAATTTTATTGTTGGATTCTGTATGCTGTGATAATTTGG
>OMNN01052647.1:0-13015 GCA_900302755.1 Chromis chromis
AATACAGATTATGATGTAGGCTATACTCAGAGTTTTGACCAGTTTTTTACAGTTCACATGTAAATTGAAACTTTTATTGGTTATTTTACTAGATCTTATCTGCAATTTAACAAAACAGGGAAAACATGTAAAATAACTAACTAACTAACTTTTTAACATCCATTTTTTCTACAGTGTGTACAGTCTTAATTTGTTAATTGACCATTTAACCTTTATGGCTAACTGGTTTAATGACCAAATGAGTAACTGGATGTTTACATATCATAAACTTGATTTACATGCAGTGAAAGTGGATTATTAACATGACTGTAAATCCCCTCTTTTATCTCAGAGGTGACTGTTGCTGTTTTGGCTCCTGTTTGCCTGAAGCGGAGATGCCTGCTCATGCCTGAGTCTGAGGAAACACGACCTCTCCACCCCCCATGACCCTCCACTGGGGAGGATGCCAGCAGTTTGACAACCAGCAGGACAAATGGGAGCATTTAAAACATCTGCAAACATCAGACGCGACGGAGGGCTTTGCTTTCCCTGAATCGTGTCGGCCTGCAGTTCTTCATAAGTGTGACGAATGAATTGGGAAGGGCTTTTGGAGCGCGGGTGGGCCAATTCTAAATCTGCTGGGTTTTAAGGCCCACATCCAACTGCTGAGTATTACTGGGTGCTGCAATTAAAAAATCTAAATATAAGCTTTGTTACTGTGATGCAGGAGGCCATTATGCTGGAAACAATTCCCAGACTGGAGTCAATAAGAGCAGAAAATTTGATAATTGACTGGAGCATGCAGGCTTATTAATTGGACCCTACTGAGGCTTAGGATCCAATTACACACCAGATTTGAGTTTGGATATCGTCCACTTGTCATTATTGACTTCAGCAGCACGAGTTCTAAAGGAATTATTCTTATATTGTCAGTGTGTGATGCTGAACATGAGCCTGAGCGAGGAGGAGAGGTTTGGCAGGACAGAGGGCGGATTGAGTGAAGGTCATCTTTGGAAATTGGGTGAGCAGAAAGTCGCTGGTGACAGATCACTTCATCGGTCTTTCTTCTCTTCCTCCTCTCATAAAGGAACACAACAGGTGAGAAGAAAAGCCTTGTGGAACAGTTCATCAAGGCATTAAGAAGGAGTCCCTGAGGAGAGATTAGAGGGAAATGCGACGCTGTAACTCGAACCGGTAAGAAGCAGCGATAACTGTGGTGTCTGTCTGAACACCTCAGGTAACCTCAGAGTGAGATATCAGGCCGACTGTGGGCGAGGCGGTAGGTTGGAGATGTTCCAGGTCTCCAGCTGCTCCACGGAGGTTAAATCCCTGTGGATGCCTGTCCACGCTCAGCAGGATCAACAGGAGAGCCCAGCAGGGATAAACAGATCCTTCCAAAGATTGATGACTTGACATCGCAGCAATAGAGACATGCAGGAGACAGAGATGGAGGTGTGAGGCATAAAAATATTTAAGGTCAGTGGGACTGTAAAAAAAGACACCTCATGAATCAAGCTGGGAATAAAGGATGGATGTCTGCTTCTCGTGAGGATTCCGGTTAAAAAGCTTTTTTTCTTGGAGGGATTCTGGATCCGAACACGCTACAAGCCACAGAACATGAGTGACATCGAGTGAACAGCTCAGCGCGGTCCACCTGAAAGGTCATCGGTGGACCTCCCGTCGCCTTACTAGAACTGTTTGTTTTGGACGGTCATGAGGAGTGTTTTTTCCCTCCCCGGATTCCCGTCGCAGTGGGACAGAGCTACATTATCTGTGCAGATCAGGTTCGAAACATCCCGCTGAGGTAGCAAGATCAGAAGATGAGGAGGAGGAGGGAGATCTAGGCTCATCCCTCTGGTTCCTGTCAAGTGTCAAGACTTCCTGGCTGGAAGCCCTGCGAATGATGTGCACATATTTAAGATGGAAGATGGATAGTGAAGGATTCTGGGTAAAAAAGGAACCTACAGGCTGCCACAGTAAAGTTCCATGTTTTTAAAGCATCTAATCCCATTCACGTACCTTCATTTAAGGCGACAAAGTAAACGTTTAATGCCACTAATTGAATAAAGACGTCAAAGTGCAGAACTCCGAGGTGACGAATGTTACATAAAGGCAAAATCTGACAGCCATAAATAACACAGATAAGCTTTTACATTTTGGTACTTGAATTACTGTGCAACATTTCACACTTCATTACTGTGGCAGCCAGAGGAAGGATTAGTAGCAATTGGGGTTTTGCAGGGGGGGTTATGTGGCCTATTATGGAAACACTGAAGGTGGATTAGAAATATCCAAAAGAAGGAGAACAAAAGATGCTCATATGAAGCATCCGTAGTAGTCGGACTGAGAGAATGAAGTGGCGCGAGCAGGCCGGGACAGGTGTGTCTGGTTGAGACAGAAATGTGAGCTGTGAAACTGCAGATGAGGCTGTGACACTGAGGGGGAACCAGAACCGACCGGGGAGAAGCTCTTCCATGCACTTTGTTGACGTGATTAATGGTCCGGAGAAGAACTGGCCCAAACCAAGGTGAGGAAAGACATCTGACTCGGAGCTGGTGGCAGCGGGCAGCGCAAGGCAGCAGAACAACATCTTATAAACAAGTATGAAACACCTAATAAATTAGTAATGAGACACTGCTGGGGCCATAAATGAAGAATTAGCTGCTCAAGCTGTGACACACTTTAAATAGAGTGAAAATTAAGACGTCATCTCTGTGATTTATGGTCACTGAATGATTACGGATGCAATTTAAATGTTGTGCATCTTCTATCTTAATAACATGAAGGTTTCATCTAGCCTGCACAAGAAATCTGGTTTCCACAAGATCCATAACTGATGATCTGTATCATATCTATAATTTGTGTGCGATATGGAACTAGCTTCTTCATAATAAAGATTTCTTCTCGCTGCATAAGAAACTATCTTGTTTCAACAACATCCAGAACTTAAATGCAATAAAAAAAAAACCCGAGCAGAAATAATAAATAAATTCACTCTGACTTGAAATTTTACTCACATTTTAACATCCGTGTTTGATAAAAGTGCAACTATCTCATGTTTTATTTGATATAGCAGCAATTATTGATGGTAATTTGGTTTCTATGATAAGTAACAAGCTGAGTGGGATCCAGGTTAAGTGTCCCTCACAGGTGCCCATAGAGCCTCAGGTGAGGTCGGTCTCTTACCTGCTTTCTTGGGAACAGGCATGATTGTCTTGGTACTGTTTGCGGCGCTGCTTGGAATCAAACGATGGAGGTCTTGTGATGGTGTCCGTTTGTCCCGGAGGGTCCCTCTTATTAACTCCCAGATGGGCGGGGAGGGGGGAAGGTGCATAGGTTCTGGTTGGATGTAAGAGTCACCCAAAGGGACGGCGGTGTCACATGAAACTCCTGATCCTTTCTAGGCATCAGATTGATGGACACAAGCAAATACCCAGGATATCCCAAGTATGCGAACTTATTTGCATACACATGGACCGAGCATGTGCACGAGGGCCAGTCCCCAGATTACATCACAAACAAAATGACAAAGACAAATTGATGTGTTTGTGATAAACGGAAAAAGTCTGCCTCCATGTGCCGACACCTCTTAGTTTCCAGGACATATTTGTGCTTTGTTTTTGTCACCTCAGGAACACGGTGACCCTTGGCCCAAGGATAGCCTCGGATTTTAAAACTGCCACTTAAACTGACCCCGACATCAGCTATATGTGTTATTTTCTGTACACAGAGTGCAAGAGCTCAGTATTTAACATGGCAGCCAGCGACACACTGGGGAGCTGTCGTCAATCCAGGAGCCCATCAATCAGCAGCTGCTGCATTCTGGCAAAGAACTTGGGGCAAAGAGTACGAAACTGCTGGTGTAGTCAAAGCTTGAAAATAACAGCTTGCAATTCATCTGTGTGCAGATGCTGACATTCCCTTTTAGAAGCCTTAAGTAGCTACTTTTAATTGCGCATAAACTTATTAGTTAAGAGTGCTTTAAAGTCTCTATGAAGGACTTTGAAGTGCTTAAAAGTACTTTCCAAACTTTTTAGGGAATTAGTTTTAAATTGAAATCTTGTAGGAAACAATTCAATGTCAAATGACACCTTATTTACTTTTATGGTTTCCTGTTCTTTACAGTGTATTTGTGAATGATGTAGATTTTTTTTGTATACAGCACTTTCTAATCTCAGATTATGAGAGCTACACTGAAAAAAGTTGGAACAACTTAAACAAATTGAGGATTGAATTAAGTTTATCCAAATTAAATGAGCAAGTACTATTAACGTCAAAAGTTAGATGTACTTAGATTATTTGATTGCAGCTTGATTTTAAGGACAGTCAACTTGAAATCTCCAACTTAATTATTCACTTCACCCAAATGGAAAATGTATAACAGGATTGTATGTATTGAATGCAACAGGATTTTGTCATTAGAATTATTGTTCTTTTCTTTTCTTTCCTCTGTAATCCTACTCAAAGAAAATAGTGGTTGGGTTGCAGAGGAAAATTTTAAAGAAATTTGGACCTCATGATGTCAGATGCACAATGCTAAGAGGTGAATTAAACCTAATTTTCACTCTTTTGATGACATCAGAATACCAGAAGAAGGGACAAATAGTAATTTCAAGTTGATAGAATCCACGAAAGTAAACTACCTCCACCAAAGCAGAAAGATAAGTAAGATTTATTCGAAGTCGTACTTCATATACAGCTGAAACACACCTTTTACAGTGTGGATTAATAAAGTCTTTATTCTTCACTTTTTGTTTGTTAAAAATCTAACAAAATGCATATTGATTCATAATCTGTTGGCACAAGATAATAAAATGATATCTGGGGCTGCGTAACTTTCAACTCAAACTGTTTTCATCCTCGCATGCATGTCTGCATCTGCACTACTCCCATCAATCCAACAAATGTGGGAATTTGCAGCAACTTAAACCTGTAAAATTCACAGATATTAGAAATAGAGCAATCAGCTACAACATTAAATCCACCTACCTGATGTTGTGGAGGTTCAACTTGTGCAGCCTAACAGCTCTGACCCGTCGTGGCATTAACTTGAACCTCCGTGGTTTCTGGCACCGAGACGTTGGCAGTGGATCCAGGTCCTGAGGGTTATGAGGTGGGGCGTCTGTGGATTGGACTTCTGTTCTGGTGCCTCCCATATAAAAAAATACTTGATCAGACTGAGATCAGGGGACCATGGAGACTGTATTGTCTGGCTGGAGGAGTCTCCTGATGTTGGGGTGTGCTGTCGCCATAGGGGGACATGCTTGGTCTGGAGCACTGCATAGATGGAGGGTTAATCTCAAAGTAACATCCGTATGAATGCCAGGATGCCAGAGATGATCAATGTTGTACATTTCACCTGTCAGTGACTTTATTGTTGTGGATAATCTGTATTTTTAGAAGCCTAAGATGAAGAAAGTACATAAACTATTAAGGACTATATGGACAAAATTTGACTTTTTTCTGCCTTCAGGTACAAAATTCCCTGTAATGGAAGTTAATGCAACTGATTTGGGTGTTAAAACCCAGTATTAGTTGACAGGTGTCAAATTTAGACACAGGCAGTTTAAACAAATTAAAATTGAACTTTAATGAAACTTACTAAAGGTGATATACAAAAACAAAGTCCAACAAAAGAAGTCCAACAATAACCAAGGAGAAACCCAAAAGGGGAACCAAATACAAGAAGGAACTGAGGCAGCTGAACACACAGGGAAGTAATTAGGAAACAAGACACAGCTGAAACTAATGAGGGTGGAGGAGACAATCAAGCAGGTCAGGAAAATATCCAAAGGGAGGAAGTAAAACCACAAGAGACACACAAGAAAATGGATATTTTAAAAATAAATTAACAACATTAATGACAAACAAAACCAAGACCACAACACCTTCATGATGTACTCATGAGATTTCTCTCAATTTCAATCAAATAAATCCAGAAGTACTCACACCTGTTAGTCTTTTTAAGTACAATCAGTGGTGCTTACTACTACAATGAGTATTCACCTCTCTTTATATTGCTTTCCAACATTGAATCATGGTGACCTGGTCAATAAAATTTTTGACAAGAATTTATAAAATAACACTCTTTCATTGTAAAGCATAGCGGTGGCAGCATCATGATGAAGGGATGCTTTCTGACAGCAGGCCTTAAAACGCTGGTAAAGGTGGAGGGTAAAATGAATGCAGCAAAGTACAGGAAAATCCTGGAGGACAACCTGTTGCAGTCTGCAAGAGAACGTAGGAGAAGATTTGATTTCCAGAAAGACAATGACCCGAATCAAACAGTCAAAGATACACAGAAATGCTTTAAAGACAACAAAGTGAATGTTTTTGAGTGGCCAAGTCAGAGCCCCAATCTCAATCCAATGAGAATTTATGGCTGGACTAGAACTGACATTACTTAAAAAAAAAAAAAAAATCTGTTTCCACTTTGACATGAAAGAATCTTGAACTGACTGTCATTCAATGCTGAAAAGCAATAAATGGGGAAAACCTCCAATATCACAGCTAAATGTGCAATAAAATGTACAAATGTAAACAAAAGTAAAAGTGTTGATCAGGCAGAATGGCCTTTTTATTATAGAATTTCTCGTGTGAGTTTCTACACACTTGTTCTTGGCATATTCACGGCGTCAAGAGTAAATGAGTTCCTGACACGCAAAAGTGTCTCACTGTCATTAAAAAGAGAATTTTAATGAAGTGTAACTACCCGCTTAGCACCCGGCCTCCATAATACCAGACACACTTTGGGCGAGGCATGAAAACAAATTTCAACACCTGCTGCTTACTGCTGTCAGTGACTGGGCTTAAATAGTATTGTACCCTGACCTTAGGGTGTGTTTAGGGGTGTTACATTAGACACTCAACGATCACTATGTAATATTTTAGCATGGATTACCACCCCGCTCGACTTCGTTACATGTTAACATGATGGGGCTATGGTGAAATGTATAGCACCATTGGGAGTCAGGGATACAATAAGTGTAAGGCTGCGATCTGTGAAGGCTGTCGAGATGCTTTTCAGGGACTTCAAGACATCCCCTTGTAGTTTTCTTAGCTTTCCTCTGATTGACAAGGCAGGTGCTTCCTCCTTCTCACTGGTCTCTCAGTGTTTTTGTCCACGTGGATTTGGCTCAGTATGAACCCCATGGAGCGTATTTATTCCAAAGTGACTGAAGGCTCTAAAACAACTGGTGTCTATTATTTAATGTGAATTAGTTAGTGCCAGAAGAAACACTTTTACTATATGAAAAGTAACAATACATATATTTAAAAGTACTTTATTACAGGTAAAATTCCAGTAAGTTTAATCCTACGTAAAAGTATCACAAGCTAAATATCAAAAAAAGTATTGTTTATAGAGAAAACTAGCACCTGGCATATATTTATATATTACGTAAGGGGTTTCCCAACTTTTCAGCCCCCAACACCCAAAATAACGCCGCCAGAAAGGCATGCAGCCGTGCACACATCATTCAGCCAATGGAAGCACAACAACAACACCAGAGAACCACCTAACAATTATAATATTATTTCGTGGTAATTTCATTTAGGCTAGTAGCAGAATACCTCATTCAGAGTATTTGCCATGTATTAACTGTAGTACTGAGTAAACATACAGTCTATAGGGGCAGGTTTTTAAATCCTTTTTAACAACTGTGGATAAAATATGCTATTTCTAACTGTTTTTAAATGTTATTTAATTTCTGGAAATCATCTTGTGAACTTTGGAAACCACTGTTAACATGGAGGCAGCAACCCAAGGGTCAGAATGTACATCTGAGGAGGTTGTGAGGTAATTAATAAAGTAGGAAAGAAGAAAAACCAAAAAATGAATGCAATTTAAAAAATAAAATAAAATTCTTTTTTTGGAATTGTCTCTAATCTTTTATAACACAACCAAGCAAAAAATATTGGGACCCACTGCTGCAACTGTATTTTATAAGCTTATACATGTTTTTCACACTAGATAAAATATTCCTAGCAGCTTTTGCCATAAAATAAATTTAATGATGTAGTGTTGACTAGGCTAAAGCATATTTTAGGGCATTTCCACCTGAAAAACATCCCCATATTCAGTCAGTAATAGCTCCACAACTGCAAGGCCAGAACAAACAACATTCAGTCCTATGGAAAAGAGACAACTGAGAGAAATTTGAAATACAATGACTCTTCTTGTCCCCATTTTTACGACAGAGTGAGATTTAAAAATCAGATTTTCTTGACAGAAATACTTGGTTAAGTTTAGACACCTAACCCTAACCCTAACCCTTAGGTTTAGGAAAAGATGATGGTTTGGTTAAAATACACCCGAGCAAAGGCTAAACACAAAGCCCCAGCTGTTTATAACATTAGCATGATGAGTTCTGCACCAAGAATAGCTCCTAAAAAACACAAGCATCTTCCAATTTCACAGCCTTTTATGTTACTGTAATATGTTTTGCACTGTGGATCAGTGTAGTTTTTACATGTTTTGTGGTGTGACTGGGTGTTATAAAGGACAATACAGGGTTTTTCCTGGCTCATAATAGGCTTTGAGGGGTGACCATACATGACATTAAGCAGTTTGTTTCACAGTAAAGTGAATAATTTGGCAGAATCTTCCTTTTATTTCTGACCTCTGATAAACAAAAATGTCTTTCATGCTTGAATGATGAAACCCCAATTAACAACATATCATCATAACCACAGATTTTAGTTCGAGCTCCGGGCTGAGCAGCTAATAAACCATGCGTGGTTAACGTGTCCAGATTTACAGGGTGAAAACGACAGGGTAAAATCAACTGGCCCCCCCCATGTTTTAGTGCAACATAAACCTCGTAACCGCCCCTAAATCTCCACATGTCAGAGGAAGGGTGGGCGTCCTGCCTGACGCATGGAGTCATGTTGATGCCGACGGTGTCTAAGCAACAGGGAGACATGAGATTTAGGGCTGCTGCCTGCATGTCAAGTGTGTAATCTGCCCTTTCTTCCTCTGTCACATTATGTACTGCTTATGATCTCTAATGCTATTAAAACAACATACTGTCAATTAACTGCTACAGGCTGGAAGTATAAACCTGAAACATCAATTAATTATTTACATATATTGTGAAATGATTTACAGTCTGAATAATGTTTATTCCTATTGACAGATATCAATGACATGGGTATGAACAAACTTACCACTTACTTTAGCCACAGTTTGTTTCATTATAGTGGTCAAACCAATGACTTTAAGCTCTATTAAACATATTTTGGACTTTAATTTAGTGGATTAAATTAATCTGTGTAACGTAAAATTTGTAGCTTTGAACCCATTGAGTCCAGCTTTGTAGCTTTACTAATAAACAAACAGTGTGAATACTTTTAAATGCACCAACTCTAATTAAAATGACATTTAATAAAGTTATATTTACATGTTTTCTTTTATGTTATTTAGCTTCTCTTAATGACACTAGCAGCATGTAAATGGACTTTTCTGACTTTTTCTTGACTGAAAAAGTTAGAAATCTAATTTCTTTTTATTCTGGTTAGAAAGGTATTCAATTTAACTAACTGTACACAAAACCTTTGAGCTGTTCAAGTAGTGATAAACAGACACTCCTTTGACCAGCGACTATAAAAGTCCACCTTAAAATGCAGCTTTATTCAAATGACACAGGGATAAGGAGAACTGGCTGTTAATGCTAGGTGTCAGTTTGGGCCATAGCCAGGCACTTGAAAATCCACAACTCCAGCATTTGTCGTCTCAGAAACAGTTTCAGACACCTCTGGATGTCCAACAACGTGATCCTGTCCTTCAAAATGTCCACCAACTTCACAGAGTCCTTCAGCAGGAGTGGGACGACATTACACAAGCAGCATCGACAACATTAACTCATGATGCAAATGGTGGACACACTGATCTGTGATCTCTGATTGGAACAACAAATACTCATTCTCCTATGTTAAAAAGAATGGATAGAATTTAATAAAATATCCAATGCTGTATTTATTTACACTGCAGCAAGTTTTCCGATACGCTGAACATTCAACCTGTCAAAGCACCTTGAAAAATTGTGCAAGCGGAGAACTGGAATTGTTTTAAGGTCAAACGGTGTTCACACCCATCACTGACATGATCTGAATCCTTAGGGCGTCCTTGACCCTTGGAAATAAGAAATGTCACATTAAAATCCAATTTAATACAGTTATACCTGTTTGTTTGTTGGAAAATATGTCACTGATGCATCTTTTATGTTATTTAGCTTCTTTTAGGGCATCTAATTGATATAATATGAAGTAAAAACACAAATTAAATCACATATATGACCATGTAAACATGCAGTTTAGCTTCTCTCACTGGTTTTAGTTCACTTGATCATGTTAATGCGTCCAACAGGCCGATACTCCTCCTCCTATATTATAGGCTTGTTGAAAGCAGGATATTCATGTGTGGTCTCAGTGTATCTGCAGACACATATGATTCCATTCCTAAAGATCATGAGAGTCACATGTCTCAGTGTCAGTGTCTCCTGCTTCGTGGTACATGAACATCTATCAGGCTCCATGCTGATAGGACCCCCCATGATTCATTAGTGCTAACGCTGAAAGTGAATTTGTTCAAACCGAGCTGCACTGCTGGTTTTAGATTCCCCCCGAGGAGCTGGACAGTTTGGTAGGGAAACATTTCAAGACACGTTTAATTGCGGCTCATCGTGTTACTTGGCTGATATCACGTGAAAAACACACAGAGCGATGGGCAGCTTCTCTCTCAGTTTTAGCTCTGCCCCCACCTGACGGAGGCGGATCCCTTTTCATTCCCACTCTCCTCTTTCTCTCAGCTGTTGTTATCACCTTATCCCTCACGGTATTCAGCGAGACAGCAGAAGACTGGAAACAGAACGAGGCGACTCCTTCTGAGAAAGGCCTGGCCGCTGATTGGACGAGGGCAGAGGGCACTAAAGTGTCGAAGCTCAACTCTGAGCCTCCCAAAATAAGAGGATCTTCCTCCCAGCCGGACACGCCGACTAAAAACAGCCGGACTGGCACAAGGATGAGGAGTGGCGATGTTGACACAAGGATTTTGGGGACATTCTGTATTCAAAGCTGTGTTGTTGTGAGGCTGAGATCTTCCTCTATGACTCATACTTATAAATACACAGATAGGTGTTCACATTAGCTCCCGCCAAAAAAGGCCAGAGGCAGGATCAGTGGCAGACAGGTAGTCGCCCTCCGTTCTAATTCGTCTGCTAGTTGTTAAGCTGCTCCATTTCAAGTTTCCAAGTAGTTTGCTGTTGTAGGGTTTTAGGGTTTAAGTCAGCAGCATAAACACCAGATCTAGTGATAATATATGAGGCACATTTACTCAGTTTGTTTCCTTTGATTAAAGGATCTGTGGATGTCGCTGCAGCATCTCAGGCCAAAACAAACTCCTTCACCTGCCTTCACTTTTATTTACAGCCTGAGAGGTCGTGCACACAAGATCTAACATAATATAACAGACACAACTATTAGCCCCTAAGGATTGCAAAATACCTTGAATGGCTGTAATGAGCTGTTGTTCACCTGTCTTTGTTTCATTCTGTTGGAACTGTGTGGAAACAGACACACAAAGACCGGAGCAGAACAGACAGGAGCAAAAAGTAGAAGAAAAGGAGAGCAGACTGTAAAAGAAAATAAAAAACGCCATAAAAAACTGTGAAAATTTAGCAGCAATAGTACCCAAAAGTACATAAAAAATGGTGGAACACTGCAATGTTATAAAATTAAAAAAATGACAGCAAATATCTATAGAATTATATATTTTTAGTGATTTAAATACAGTCAAAAGTGGAGTCATTTTATAGTCAAAGGTAAAAGAACGAATTACCATTTGTAAAAATACAGATATCTGATGTGTATATAATAATAATATAAATAGTATATAATTGTAATAACAGGCTGGGTGAAACAGTTGAAAGGTCTGTCATTATAAAATGTTTCATTTCAGTTGATATAGATAATTATTGATTAATGAGAGAAAAAAGGTTTACTTTGAATTTAACCAACTTGCTTTAAATTTTCTACTTTAGCCTGTTTATCAAGGCACACAGGTGATAATATTAACATTAACACAATAATGAGAACACACAAAAACATGAAAAAATACACAGAAAGCAAATTAAATAGAGATTAAAAAAAAAAAAAAAAGATCTCACCCTTGAATACTCACAGTATATAAAGGTAGCAAGTAAAACCAGGGTGAAGCTGCTGCATTGGGTTAAGTTTCCGAGTATCCGGACTCCATGCACACCTAGATGTCAAGTCCTGTCTCGAGGGCAACCACCAGCCACAGTGGAGGTCTGCAGGTACAGATAATGACCCAGACAGCTGTAAAGTAGCTGTTCAGGAGACCTGGACGGTAGCAAACAGGGAAAGCATCACAGGTTAAAAATGTTGTACCTAATTATCTCCAATTATTTTTCTTATTGTGACTAATGAAGTGTCTATCATTTTATATTTGATAGCTTTCGGTAAGTAACATACCTAAATAATAAACCTTTTAAGCACTAACTAAATGCTGAATTGTATTTTCACTTTTACTTTTAAGTGTGGGACGTCATTGTTGGCTACTTTATAAGCAAGAGTCACCAGTTTCAATAGGAGGAACTCACATGCACACAAAACTCCAATTATAACATGCTTAGAGGAGGTGTGACTTCCCTCTACCTTTACTGTATCTGTGCCTAGAATACAGTGATTTGCTTTTACATTAATGCTATATTTCTGTTCAAAATCACACTTTTAACAGTATCGCTCTTCTCTGTGATGAGACAAAATCACTGCAGTACCTATTTAGTATATGCGACAATGATCTTAACTTTTCATGTGCAGAAAACCCTAACGGCTCCTAAACACAATGATAAAACACCACAAGAACTTGTCTAAAATAAAAATGATTATTAAAATGAAATTTAAAAAACACGCAATACAGAAACAGAAAATCAATTCCCCACTGAAACTGTGATGTAATCCAGTTTTTATTTGTCCTATTGAACCATTTTTGTGATTTCAAACTAATATATAAACA
>OMNN01052651.1:0-11419 GCA_900302755.1 Chromis chromis
GGAGGAACAGAGGCTATTCCAAACTTTAAGGTAGAGGTTTTAGGGGTAAAGTAGAGACAATGAAGCTCTGGAATGTACCCAGGTGCCAACCCATGCATGGCTTTATAAACACTTAAAAGAAGCTTTCAGGTCCCATATGATGAAAATGTGTGCTTTGTAGTTATCAAAAACGAGGAAGTATAAAATAAAAACCACGAGAATATGAAGACACTTAGTTCTGACATTCCTCCAGCTTTACATAACATATTTTCCAGTTTCTGTCATCAGTCAACAAAACTACTACAAAAATAGTGGCTGAAACGTAGCCCCTTAAAACTACGTTGACCAGCAGTTACTTTTAAAGTAATTTCCAAGTTGCTAAAATACTGATTTTATAAACACAACATTGTCTGACACTCTTTTTCGCCCTGTCAATCACAAATGCAGAGAGAGTTTTCTTCCTGAAGGGGGCGTGGACAGCAGTAGCTCAGCTGCATTTAAAGCTACAGACACAGAAATATCCTGTTTAGAGCAGTGATAACACCAGAAGTTTAACAGTCTTGATGAAATTAATCATCTTTGCAGTATTTTGAGCTGAAAAATTGAAAGACACATTCAGAGAACAAGTGAAACTTTCATTAATTTGCTGAAAAGGAGCACAATATGGGACCTTTAATAAAGCACTGATTAAGATTGTTAGCATCATGTAAAGTTGCCCCACTCTCTCACATACCCTCTCACAGCACGTATTACTTATTTTTCTTGAATTCGTCAAATTATTCAGGTAAAGCTTTCCCAATAAATGGAAACTGAATTACTTTTACCTAGCCTCGTTATTCTTTTAATGATTCTGATGCTAAGATTAGCAAAACGTTTGTAAGTCCTAAAAAAAAGCATTTGACGTAAAGTGCTGCTACCACATACATAATATTACACGACGGTGTTTAACCTGACAGTCAAAGTTAAATACTGTCTTTCATGTGACTGTTAAAGACTTGTTTCTGCCATGTTGACAGATTAGCCACCGGGCGGCTAACGTTAGCCAGCTAGCTCAACATGCTAACGTTACTTACTTTGTCCGGGGTTTCCTTTGCAACGCCTCGTTTCACCCACCCGACACAAGTGATCTGAGAGCTCATCCTGAATAAACTGTGTCGATTAAATATATTATAATATGTGATATAAACTGTTCTTTCAGCCTGCTACACTTCGGACATGAACACACGTGAAGTAAAATGGGTCCTGTGTCGCATCCAGATGACGTCCGAGGGTGTCCAAAACTCTGCCTGAATAAAAATGTAGGAACACCAATAAACTAATACTCTTACCATACAATACTGATATAATGCTGGATGTAGTAGTATTAAATGTTTTAAATTGCTAGTACACTCAACTGTTATGATCTGAAAAAGTGAAATTAACGAGACCCAGTTTTAATCCGTGTTTCTTTGTCCATTAAACTGACAATATCATGACAACACTAAGAGAAAAAAGGAGGCAAAGACTGTAGCCATGTGTGTTTTTTATTATTATTAATAATAATAAACATCCTCCTGCTCTTTGTGCTTCAGTAGTAATCTGTATTTGCCCCTGGCTCACCTAATTTTGAATAGGAAGTAGCTGAAACAAGTTCAGGCCCGAGACTGTGTGTATTAATTGTGCACTGCCAGTAAAAAGAGCTGCTAAAAGTATTTTTGTTTTTAATCGTTGACATGTAGTCCACGCATTACATGTACACTGTCACACTGAATAGTAGAATTAAATAAAACATGCCTGGATAGAAAGCTTTTAATCTTTATAGATTTTTTATAGTTTTTGATATAAGACACAGAGGGGAAACGTTTTTATACAAAACGATTTAATGACAATATAAAACAAAAACACAGATAAGCATCATCAGATACAGCTGACATATGATACTGTTTGCATACACTGTGGTTATAGTACCGTTGTTTAGAACAAAGTGAAGTAATACTACAGCAGAGGTAGTCACAGGAGGATTACTGCATTGTGTATAATCTCAGAATATATACTGTGAGTACATGCAAACAGAAACAGAGACTATACTCACGTCCTTGACCATCTACTTCACACAGCTGCAGTTATTTTATTTACACAACAATACAGGCTAAACTGAACTGCACTTGACATAATAATGAAACTGCTTATCAAACCTTTTACACAGTATGTTTTTCCTTATAAAACATGATTGTCTCATAAGTGATAAAACAAAAAGCTTGAGTATAATCCGAGGCACATTTAGTTAGCAGATGTAGTAAAAGGTTAGTTCATGTACAATCTAACTCTTGGAATCTTGTTTCTGTGTAACATTATGAAGTGTTTGACAGATCACCTCGGCTCTTAGGTCCAAGTAAAACTTAATCATCAACACTGCATTCAAAAGTGGTGCAAATTTGCATCAAGCAATACTGATATTCATGGCTAAAGCAATGCCCCTGCAGTGCATCACCCGTCTGTGTGAGCTCTGAGCTCACAACACGTAGCTGAATGGACGGAGTGAGCCCTATGTTCCCACAACCCTATGTTCCCACAACCCAATGGTCCCACAGCCCAATGGTCCCACAGCCCTATGTTCCCACAGCCCTATGTTCCCACATGTCTGATGAAAATGCAGATATTTCCACATGGTTTGGCCTCTCATTTACACAAAAACCCTGTTTTTATCTTAAGAAAATGATTATTTCTCAAAAAAAATCTTAGAAATGCGGGAACATAGGGCTGTGGGAATATAGATCTGTTGGAATATAGGCACGCTCCCGAATGGACGGAGTGAGACGCTACTGCCAGAGCTACAGGCCCATATAGCCAAGCTAAAATACTATTCAGTCCTAAAACTGAAAGACACTGAAGTAAAACTGGATCATCAGTTTAACAAAGAAACAGGTTTATGGTGGACTTTGGTAGCTTTGTCTGGTGCTTTCACCCTCAATGTATCTTTCTTTTAAAGCTAAAACACATTAGAAGTCAGGAATCATAACAGCTACTGACCTCACAGGTCAGCTGGTTCCATCTGCCGACAAAGACCATGTGATACAGCTGAAAGGTCTGGAAAGAAAACTAGTAAGTGGACACTGTTGAGCGTTGCATTGCAGTGAGGCTTCACAGTAGAAGGCTCTGATTTTTGGTCCCTGCTTCTCTTTGCTCTTACACCCACATCTGGTTGTAAACGTCGATACATAAAACACCCAGCTGGTTCAATAACCTGCTGAAACTTCCATTCCTCTTAATGTCAGTGTTGAGTTTTTATCCTCGAGTATCAAGTTACTAAAAGGTTTTGTTTAGTAAAATTATTAAAAGCTAAATCTAAATCGTTAAACCCTCTGAACCCCAAACAGTTACTTGGCAATTTTTGCTCCCGTCACACTTTTCCACACTGTGGACTCGTACGTCACAGCAATATAAAGACCTGCACCTCTATAGAAACAGCACAACCATGTCTACAAGTAGAGAGAACTCGGAAATGTCTTCTGTTCAGTGTGACACAGTTATCATGTCATAAATTATAGAATAGAAAAACAAAAGTTAAATTTCTTTTATTATTTATTTAACAATATTGAAAAATCCCAGAATCAACTTGTACACGGTGTGCAGGTTACCAATACTGGAAAACATTGCTACTCTCCATATTATTAAAACAATTTTACTATTTACATTTTTAATTTCTTTCCATACTTGCTTCCTCTTTGCTCTGGGTAAACATAGCCTGCAGTTATTGCAATTTTTAAAAAAGTTTCCATTCTTGCTGTTTGTGAGCATCCTGATCAGCCTGCAGTTCAGATTAAAGGTTCCAGATTTCATGTAACAAAACAGTTGGTTGCACTAATGGCTTCTCTGTTGCACTGAAGAGTGAAGAACTTTTTGTTTGTATAGAATTTGGTTAGAACAAACTGCTTATTCATTTTTAAATGAGACATGTAGAATACAGTGATTATAAGGAAAACAATCTCTACTTTAGGCTGATGTTTGGTTAAGTTTTCCAAAGGGACGGCACATCATGTCACAGATGAGTAGTTCAAGGACTGCTGGGAAATTGAAAATCTGTTGTTAGTTTCTGGCTCCAATAATTGGTGTAATTGTGGCAATTTGTAATTAAATTTTTTAACTGAATTTGGAGTTCAGAGGGTTAAAATCCAATAGTGCAAATAGCACTGAACTCAAATCAGTGGCAATCTGTTTAAGTGGTTCAAAAGATGTTCACATCAACTGTGTCACTGTGAGTTTCTACACTGGTGTCGTCAGCTATAAAACATCCCTTCTATTACTGTACGTTGTTAAATCTGACGGGACTATTTCACCTAATTTCACTAGAAAAAAGGTCTTTCTTAGAAACGACAGTGGGCAGATCAATTGACTGCTTTTTACACCTTGATGCAAGTCAAACACAGAGTGGTTAAGGATGACAGTGGTTAGGGATGAACACCAGTCAACAGTGGTTTCTCCTTTCTTTGTCCAGCAGCTCTTGAAGGAAGACGCCTTCTGTCAGACAGCTTTTCATAACAAAGTCTGTGCCTTGTTTCGGGCCTTAATTTTGTCACTATTTCACAGGGTATTGATCAGTCTTTACACAGATGTGGGTGGATGCTGCAAACACTCGGTAATCATAGATGTACAGCATGAGGAAAGAACTTTTTGTTTTTGTGACAGCCCTAAAAAGGGTTGCTGTCTTCTTCCATACATGTTCACCTACTGTCAGAAATCCAAATCCAGCTCCAGCTCCATCTCATCCTTTGTAACTGTTGCCTCTTCATTGCTCAGAATGACATCTTCGATGTGTTTCAAACGTCTGGTCACCAGCTTTAGGTTGGTCTCATGGAGGATAACTTGGGTCAAGTATTTCTCTCGTTTGATTTGTTCTTTGACAGCGTATGGGACATCAGGGATCATGTAGGACAGGATGAACTTGGTAAAGTAAACAATGTGCTGGGAGGAGACGAAAAAGAGGAAGACACCTCCATTAATATATTTAATAATTAATGGATCAATTATATTTCTATAGTGAGGAAAGGTTCCTGTTTATACTCACCTCCACAACAATTATAAAAGCCATTTTGGCAGCAATCACATGCCAGTAATACGCATTGTGCTCGTACTGTCTGGGGTGTCCAGGAGGAAAGCGAAAATCTCGATACCTAAAAGAGAAAAGCTTTTAATAGTTTTCTTCAGAAATCAACAACTTTCCACACAATGTTCCCAACATCACTCAGCTACTAATATAATGATAAACATAATAAAGAAAATTCAAGCTTGTAATAGTGACCATCTGTCAGTTACCTCTAAAAGCTAAAACAAAGCTAATTTCTGCCTGTAAAATTCAGTGTTAGCCAAATTCAAAACAAACTGTCTGGTAACTAAACTCCTCCTACTTCCTGCTGGTGTTCATGTATGAACACAACAGCTGTGTGTGGTTCACAAGTGAGTGTGTGTTCTGTATCCTCGAGTGCACAGGTCTAAGTTTCAATACCATCACTAAACTGTGAACCAATCAGGCTATGACACACATGCTCGCAGGGACTGTCTCTGTTTATGGTGTGGCTGATATTACACCGGAGAAGCTGGACTGCTGATTCTTCCTTAAATGCAATATGCTTCCGTGCAACTCAAAAGCGTTGTTTCTCTCATTGTGATACATATGTTTAAGGAACACTTGATGATAATAATTTTATCAATTTAGTTTGTTTTTGTCATAATCTTAGTATTTTTAAGAGATTCTGTTAAAAATATAGTATTGGTTTGTTTAGTGAATATGTTTATGACAATAACTCAATGTAAAGTGACAAAGTGAAAGAAAAAAAAAGATTATGTGCTGCTTTCTCCACAATGCAACAAGGGAAACACAAAACATGCTTTTAACCTGCAGGTTCTGAATTTGGGAGCCTCTGTAGTGTTGCTGACGAGTGAATTGCTGAGGAAATCACTGATATTGAATGTGGACAGGGAGCTGTTGATGTAGCCCTCCATGGTGTTCACAGGGTGGTCTCCATACGGGTACACGGAGAAGGACCAGTAGTACACCAACCGTGGAATCATGTCTGATGTAAAAGCAATGATCATGGCCTGTTGAGACAATAGGACACAAGAGAAGGAAGTAAAAGCAGAAGCTGGCTGTTAATATTATTCAAATCAGTGCAGTTTTTACAGTTGCTGGCATGTGCCTCTGCATGAATGAGGTCAGGGCAAATTCTGTGTTATTGCACAATACATCTGGCAGGAGTGGATATTTTAACAGAATGCTATCAGAAGAGAATACAATGAGTCACTGTGAAGTAGGTACACCTGCGCTCTCTTATATAAATTCTAAAGCCCTGCAGCAGATACCTCTTTTGCATAGCTGACAATACTTTTAGTGTTCTGATAAGTGTCGACTCCAATATACGGTCTTTCTGAGCCTGTAGTTGACTGCTGTAGTATTTAATTTGACTGCATGCTATTGAAAACAAAAACTGAACATTATGCTTTGGATTTATTGAAGATAGCAGTAGATTTTACACCTTTATCTAATAAAGTAGTACATGAGTGTAAACACCGACTTACATTTGTCGCCACGGCCAAGATGGTGACGCCTTGAAGAATGGGCTGCCAGGCTCCTATATCCTGAGCCTTCTCTGGCACAATGCGGCGGAACTGAGTCGTGATCTTCCAAGCATCGACCCGGATCTCAGCCAGATTGTTGATCAGAGCCAGAACCGGAGCCAGAGGGAAGGAAGCCACGAACAGGGTCACAAAGCCAAACTGGATGACTGTAAGAAACAAGACAGACGCCTGTTGTCAACACCACCCAGAGCTCCACTTGGAATTAATTAACTGATTACTGATTTTGAGAGTTAGGCTCAGTTACTGCTAAACAGTTTGCTAAAATCTGGTGGTGCCATTTAAACTTCAGGTATCCTCTCAGGTATATTTAGTGGTTCATAAGTTAGTACACAAGGCAAAGGGACTGAAGACTGTTTTCCATCTTACCCATCTCAAGATACTCATAGAACAGTCCTAGTTTTGAACTGGGCTGGAGCTGGTAGTCCTGCTCCCAGCGAGGAGTCACCTTCTCTGAGGCTGTGCTAGAGCAGTGGCGAAAAATCAGATTCTTCACCCACCTGTGGAGGAATGGAAGAGATTACATACAGTCACAGTAGTGATAATGCAGTATGACAATGGAGAGCTACTGTAAGATCTAGCTACTAGCTCAGTGGCTTTGATAATGTTCACTGTCATAGAGACACGCTGCATCTATAAGCTGCCATTGTGCTACTTAAATTACACCCAATAAAAAAACGAGGTCTTAGATTCTGTCTCCTTACGGTAGCAAGACTTCCTGGACGTTGTTCCAGATGGCTTTTCCACCCATGATGATAGCGAGCTGAGTCGTCAACTCAATCAGACAACCGCCAGGATCACACTGCAGAAACAAGACACACATCAAGAGTCAAGAATAACAAATCAGTAAGTCAATAGAAATATAACAGCCAGACAGACTAATAGTACCTCTTCATTCCTGTATTTTCCCAGGAGATAAACAGGCTGTCCAGGATGGCCAACTGCTTTCCCTTTTGCAAAGGCGATGTAGAAGCAGGAGGAGTAATAGTTGACGAACTGAAAGAGGAACATCTTCAGAGTCAAGCTGTTCTCGTAGTCTGTCTTGGTCCGTGGAAGCTCTGTTATTGTGTCAGATATGAAAGAATTAGGGACGAAACCATTTTGAAATCATGAAACGGCTGAAGTACAGGTTTATGTTAAACTCACCAAAGTCTGTGATCCAGATAGCGACCCGCTCATAGAGAATATTGAGGATCATAATTACAACAAAGCTGATGAGTGAGGCTGTGACAGAAGTGGCCATTTGAGGCGTCACATACTCCTTTAACGGCTCCAGATCCCTCAGATCGGTGGTTCTGAGTTTAGACGAGAAGGTGATGAAGACAGCCAGACGGTACACAATGATGGCCACAATGGACGCCAGGATCAACAAAATCTGAAGGACAAAATGCATTTAAAACATTAGGATTATTGTATATTCTGTTTTAAATACTTTTTGGGAGCATTTTGATTTTATTTAGAGAGCACAGTTAGAGATAGACAGGAGATGTGGAGAATGACATGCAGCAGCAATGGGAGTCAGACAAGGGAGTCAGCTGCTGAGGACATGAGCCCATGTGGTGTGAGCCCTAGTCTACATATTCTGTTTTTAATAGATTAATAGTTGTCTGAATAACGTCCAAATCATTTCCTAAAAATGTGAATACAGTAGTCCCTCGCCATACTGCGGTTCACTTTTCGCGGTCTCACTGTATTGCAGATTTTTAAATTGTATATACCAACCAGCATGCGTTCCGCATCTCGCCTTGTCCATTTCACGTCGACGTCTGACCGCTGTGCATAGTGTTGCTCACACTCAGCCAGTGTGGGGAGGGTTTATAAAGTCTTAAAATGTATATAAATAATAAAATAAATATAAGGTCGCTGCTTCGCGGTTTATATTTATAGGATTTTCACCTATCGCGGGGGGGTTCTGGAACCTAACCCCCGTGATAGACGAGGGACTACTGTATAGAAAGAATAGGAGAATCTTTATTCAGTATGTCAGCTGAACCTGCAGAATGAGTCATTTGTCTATATCCAAGCATTTAGTTTTCAGTAATAAATGAGTAATTAATTAATATTCACATTGATTAACCCTCAGAATCCCAGAGCACATTGATTTTGGTTTGAAGAGGATATTATATTTAAATATTGCCAAAATCACACCATTTATCAGAGCCAGAAACCTTAAAAAAAGAGAGAATCATTGGATTTTCAACTAAAGACAGTCCATGAACTATTCATCTGTGGCACACCATCCAGAAGTTACCAAATCTTAAAGCTTAAAGCCATGATATTTCGTCAAAATCACTTCATTTTATATGTCTCTTGACATTTATGACATTTTAACTGTGTTATATTGCACAGAAGACATTCTTGAGTTCTCTCTACTGGTGGTGCTGTTTCCACAGAGGTAAAAAATTAGCCCACAGTGAATGAAAATGTGATATGACCAACAAACTCCCAAAAACAGCTGAGAGGATTTTCTTTGAAAGCAAAAACGATTTTACCTACCTTTGTAAGAAAAAATTGCAGAATAGTGACATTAAAGTGTTAGAAAAAAATAAATGGAAATAAAAATGTCATTAAATTACATTACCCAGAACAGGACTGTCCCTATTCCTATCGACAGTCGAACACATCGTCCACAGGCTGTATATGGCACCTTTTCCGTCACCTAAATCACAAAGAAATACTACTTCAACAACAAAGCAAAGTGTAAAACTCATTTTAAACATAGCATCTCTAAGTAGTAGATAAAATCTGTCTGAATCTCTATCTAAAACTGATCTTAAACCTTTCCTGTTATGTTTCATGACCATAGAACTAAAGAGTAAACAAGTTTTCTGCCAATGGGAAACAAGACTATTGTGTGATTTACCCCTGTGACGGGGTTTTTCCTCTCATGGATACATTTGGCTTCATATTCTGGGCGAGGTGGCTCTTCCTGTTCAAGAAACTCCACAGTGTCCCACTGGTACTCCAGCTCTGCCTGGTAGCGTTTCCAGAACTCCAGGAACACAGTTACTGGAGGAAATGAACAGGAGCAGGAAAAAACAAGCAGGGAATTATGGGAGAAAAGGAAGCAGCTTTATATACCGAGTATTGTCTGTGTCTTCCTTCATGAGCAGTTATGTTCAGTGAAATGACCAAAAAGGTATTTTTTTTGCCTTTAACAAAGATTATGATAATACAAACATGATAAATAAACTTGTTCTAAGATGAAGACATTAGCATGCAGCATACGCTCTGTGGAACTGTTTAAAAAGGTGAAAACGAATGTCTTGGTGAGACTCTTTCAAACTTACCCCAGATTGACATGAAGACTGCAAACACTAAAGTTCCATAGTTATCAAATATGCAAAGTTTCTAGAAGAAAGAAAAAAGAAACATGGAGATTACATCTAAATCAGCAAAAACATACAACTGTTGTCATGTCAGAGGGTAAAATAGCAATCACACATTAAAGAAGCAACACCATGCAGTAAGTTTTGTATATTACTTCACCTTGTCTGTCTATCTTTGTAAAACTGATCCTCTTATTTGACATTCTAATCAGGCATTTACCACTGAAACAAACTAGACAGACGTTTTGTTGACATGAAGGTAAAAAAAATATATTTATATATTAACTATCAAGAATGTCTACTGTTGAAATAAAATAAAACTCACTTTTGAAGTGTCACAGGTGCTGTTTAATGTCCAGTATTTGCATGTGTCGCACTGTGGACACATTACAAACTGCCCTCCTATATCAGGGTCGCACACCTCTTTGCTGCCATATTTCAAACAAAGAACACAGATTATTACTGAAGGAAAGCTTTAAAGGAAACAAAGATTAACAGCAATGTTAGAAATGGGTCGAGTGCTCATTTGTAGCCAAAATTACATCTCCCAAACATTATATATATGCCATGCTTTTGCAGTACCTCCAGGTGCTGGTCTCTTGAGTGTTGTATCCATAAATGAAACAGCCGAGTCCCACAGCAGCAGCCAGAGCGAGCATTGTTGTGTAGAAACCCAGCCAGGCAAAGTAAATGCCGATCTTCTCCCCATAATATTTCCTGTAGACATAAAGAAAGTATTTATAATGATTACTACTGTGGCTCTGCTGCTCACTAGAGTCCTCGGGAAATAAAGCTCACTGTGCAAGGTCAAATACATAAAAATGATTTTGCTCATCCCTGAACATACAGAGAAGGTAACTGCTGTCAAACACATCCTTACTGATAATGCACATGACCAATTTTCAGCTGAATTGAAACACTGAGACTTCTAGCACTTAAACATAACACAAAGTCTTCTTCTACCTTATGAGGTCCAGTGGTTGCATCTTGTAGAAGCTTTTGGGATGAGCCCATTCTTCATAGAGCAGATATCTCTCATTGGGGCAGCCCTCTTCGTTGGACCTGACATTAAACCTGCACTGAAAACAAAGACGCCATACCCATATTACAGTATAATATATATACTTAAACTAATCTCACCAAAACATTACAGTGTGACGTCTGCTAAAGAAAAAGTACAAACTTACATCATGGAGGGGATAGGCAGCTTTGTACACTCCACCATCCAGCAGTTTGGTGATGCCAAACTTCTTTATTTTTCCTCGTATTTCGTAGGGAGCTCGGCTGAGGATGTAATATGCCTGGGAGAAGAAAAAAAAGTTTTTTAATCCTATAAGACCTACAATAAAACAAGTTGCTGGAGCATAATTACATTTTTACATGCTGTGGTGCCATTTTTATCAAAATACATATACAATCAGACATAACTATATACAGAAAGAAACTATTTGCAAAAAGACAACATGTGCATCAAAGTAAACTATATATATATATATATATTT
>OMNN01052653.1:0-13659 GCA_900302755.1 Chromis chromis
CATCTGCATGCTTTAGTAAACATATATTAATAATGTATCACAAGAGTAATATTGCCAAATCCATGGGTTTTCCCCCACCCTGACCAAATTGTCTATTTAGGTTAATAAATAAGTTAACACCTCTACTGGTCTGTATTTGTTTAGGAGCTCTGGATCACATCGTGGTGACGACTCAAGATGGGAAGTTTCCTCTCAACCAGCTGGGCCAGATCTCCATGAAGTCACCTCAGCTCATTATGGTCAACATGAGCAGCTTCCCTGAAGTAAGACGATCACATACGCACACACACAACCAGCCAAACACAAGAGAACACACAAAACCGAGTACAGTTTCTCCCTACCGGTATCTGTTTGTCTCATACGGACAAGCACGCAGTAACTAAGCTTTGTAAAAATAATCCAAAGAGCAGTCGGACAGATAGATGGTCCTCGCAGGAAGAAAAGTGAGCCAGAGCAGAACTCGAATCCCCACATCACTCTGTGTAAATGAAACCCGACCTGCCTCTCTCTGTCCTGTGTCTCAGATGCTAATTGATTGATCACTCAGGCAGCCCTTTGTTCTGGGGTGAAAGATAGCAACTAAACTCTGCGTATGTGTGTACTGCTATGCGGTTATGTCTGCGTGTGAGTTGTCACAGAAAAGGAAATGACCTCATTTTACCCGCAGGTTAGGAAGGAATGGATTATTTTTCTTTTTTCACTTCTTTTCTCTCCCTTGTTTCCTTCGTATATTTCGTCCGCGGGGGCAACTCACATTTTTTGTGGTCAGACTTTCTGGTGGACTGGAAAATCTAAATGTGCTCTTTTTTTGCATTTAACACGACATTATGTAACCATATATCCAGACACGCTAATGACTGATATAACTGGTCTCTCAGCTGTCTGTTAAGGTCTCTTTGATCTCATTTTTTTATTGAGCTGAAATACATGGTGCATTGTTTGCATGATTTTATCCTCATAAATGCCATCAGTAACGGTTTGAGAAGTTCAAATGTTTTATTTTAAGGTAGTACTTGTAAGAAGACTCAAATGACAACGTGCAACATCTGTAAAATCATTTAAATAGTGTGCAAAATTAACATAAGATGCAAGATAATAAATCCCCTCTGATTTAATTAGGTTAGATCCATAAAATGGTAGCATTACAGACACTTAATCATGTTTCACACATGCATGAATTTATAATAAAAATCTAAGATAAGGAAACATACTGTGTAGAGAGAAAACAAGAAGGAAATATATGCACAGCCTGAACTCTCAGGAATAATAAATGATACCATCTTACGAGTGACGCTTGCATATACAGTACGTCGCTCAGAGACCTGCTAATTTACAATAATAATTCAAAATTCACAAACGTAGCCTCAGTATCTAACTGCAGTGTCCCCAGTAGAGCTGCAATGAACTATTTTGATGAGTTTTTTTTTTTTTTTTTTACATAAAAAGGTAAAACTTCTCTAATTTCACCTTCAGAAATCTGAATATTTCCTGGTTTCTTTCCCCCTCTACGACAGTAAGTTCAATATCTTTTGGTTTTTGACCAAACAAGACGTCTTCTTAAAACACTGATTGACATTTTTCACCATTTTCTGGCATTTTATAGAGCAAACAGCTAATAGAGCAATAAGGAAAATAATCAAAGGAATAATCAGCAATGAAAATAATCATTAGTTGAAGTTTTTTGCCTGGTTTGAAAGCAACTGGGGACCTGTGTTGCGATGCCACATCCTCTTCTCTCGACTTATACTGCCTGTCTGTCTCTTCATTTGACCAAAATGCCAAAAAACTATATTTTAGCCCACATAGTTTTGAAAATGCAAAACAAAAAATTACAAAAAGTAAAACTTGTATAACTGTATTAAAATGTAATTTAGACAGTACAGTACGTGTAAGGCAGTAAACAGGGACATGCAATGGAAATCTTTGTCAACATAATGTGCTCCAGAGTCAAAAAACATGTGTTTTTAAAGGAATTAACCCGTTTTTATAAGCTTTTTGTTCTGTCAAACAAAAGTCGGTTCCTTCAAATACCTTCCTGCATCTTCTATTTCCTTAAAAGCCTCCTGAGGCCTGTGGTTTCCCCTTTTTGTTCTCCAGGTGAAACCACAACATACACAGGCAAAACAGCATGCAAATCCAAGTATTTATCAACACCTCAAATCTAGAAATCCACTTTTCCAGGCTAAATGGTTACTCCGGTGTGTCTCCCCCCCTTCCAGAAACTCTCACCAGCAGACCACACACACACTTACAGACACACTCATGCACGCACATGCCGCCCTGTCATGTCCTGCGTTAGCCATGTCCCACACAGAGGTGAGTCCTCAGTACCCAGAGCTAATAGGCTTATAATGATGCCTATCCATTACCAGGCGCTGCAGAGGCCCTACAATTGTTTTCCATTCATTCATTAAGAGCAGCCTGGGAAGACACAGTGGAACGAACAACATCAACCAGCATGCTTAGATCCGGAGGCAATTTTGGTGTGTGTGCATGTCCATGTTTAAGCATCCCACCACTGTGTTCATCCCACCACGCACACATTCCTCTCCAGCTCGGCGTTCTGCTTTGAACCGGGCCGCAAACGTTTGATGTGAAACTCCAGCGTAATTTCTCTTCCTCTCCAACATATTAACCAGAAACCTGCGCGGGCTTTCCAGAGAAATTCCGCTCGGTTTTTTCGTAACCGCCGGAGTGGTCGTCCGAGAGAGGAAACGGTGATGAATTTGATGCTGAGAACAATCAAACATAGGTATGGGATGAATCTATCACCCCGCACTCAAAGAGAGCCAACTGGAGGCCTGCTTTCCGGATGATTTTAACAAAGGAGCAGAAACCTCATGAATTAATTTAATACACACAAATAAATTCCTTTAATCTTGCTGCCATTTCTTTTCTCCCAGCGGAAAAGGCCAGAAGGAGCTGTCGAGAAATGTGGAGTAGGATAGCGAGAGGAGGAAATAATGTGGTCTTTTTCTTTGCATTGCATATTTGCACACTTTGTAAAGCTCACCGAAGGGAATTGTCATGCGGTTGTGAAATTGGTTTGAGGAGTGTGACTTTGTTTTCAGTGATTCAAAGGATTTGGCTTCTTCTGCGTCGTGTGTATGCACCATTTAACTGTAGTTCTCATGCAGTGTTGGCCTGACTCAATCATACTTCTTTTTCTGCCATCCTGCCAGCCTCTATGCTTGTCAGAAACTTTAAAATAAAATTCCAAAAAGCCACTAAATAAATTGACTGACATTATCGAGTATTGTGTGACCAGTAATTCTCCGAGCCTCTTAGCGGCATCTTTTTCTGATCCTGTGCTGCGTTGTCTTTAAACAGCCCAGCTGCCTCTCCAGCCAGTGTCCACTCACTAAACACATAATGCTCTTCTTCTTTTTTTTAATCTCCCTCTGATTATCTTCAATCTTTATAACAGATGACAGATGGTGTCCGGGGAAATATTAGCTTCCTTTTAAAAAAAAAAAAAGATTTTCGCAAAGATATTTTAAACGACAACTGAGAAGAAGGAAGTTTTCATTTCTAAAGATAGTCTTGACAGGCCGCATTTACAGTAGGCAGCAGCGGTTATTCGCAGAAAAATCGTCCAAGCCGACATACATATGTATATGCCAAGCTGTCAGAGTGGAAGAAAGGAGAAGTTGCAGTGCAGAAATGTCAGAGTAGATCAGAGGTATTTCAGAAGAAGTGTTGCCATTATAAAGTAATTAATAAATAATAAATGAGCCACGTCTATTAATCTGTGCATCACTGAAGTGTGCATTTATTAACCAAAATGAGCTGCAGCTTAGCTGGATGTTTTATTACCGAAAAATAACAGCATAACAGAGTTTTGAATGTTATTTCTGCTCTTTGTTGCTTTTCATGACAGAAACTGCTTCAGTCACTCTGATGAATCCACTTTGAACCATGTTGATGTGCCGTCATCATTGTAGTTGTCTGTATATGATAAGATATCAAAGCCTTACAACATGTATAACTGAGGATAGGCTCACACTAGATTTACCCCCATTTCAACCCTGCTGACAATCCGAGGAGAAATCTGATCCACTTTACAGGTTCACTCTTAAAACTTCCAAACTTCTTATGACTCATCAGGGCCACCCAGATATTATCAAACATGTTTTATATTTGGATATAAGGATATGACAATTGACAGTTACAGTGTCTCCTCCAGTTCTCAGTGAAGAATAGACAATATGTGTCTTCCCAAACGTCTCCTCATCCATACTCATTTTCTCTATCTTCTGCTTTTGTTTGTTCCTCACTGCAAAATGTTATTAGTGTTACAGCAAGTTGTTGCACTACCGTCTCCATTTTATTTACATCCGCTTTCCCATGAGATAACATGAGGTGCTCCCTCTGGCACAATAATGTAAAAAATAATTAATTATGAATGGTTAAACATATGATGATGAGTAAATCATTTTCCACTACAACATCTTGGAGCATTTGATGCACTGTTTTTGTTTTTCTTTCAATCTTGTATCATACGTATGTCTGAGATTAGAGAGAAGAATATCTGTGAAGTTTCTCCTCATGTGCGTGATGCACAGCGATTTCAAAATCTGTTAAAACTCATGTAGCGTGAGTGCGGCCTTAAATACTTGTAACCAGAATCAGAAAAAGCTTTTTTGCCAAGTGAGCTCGCACACACAAGGAATCTGTCTTGGTAACTGAAACTTACAGTACTCATAAAAAGTTGGACAGCAAGATAGCTACAGAGTTAGTAAGTAGTAAATATAAAATCTAAAGTCCTAATAAATATAACAATCAGAAGTACTATATAAAGATATAAAAATAGCTTCAGCCATATTGCACATATTACAGGTGATCTATGAACAGGATGAAACATTACAGGTGAATAAATAAAAGTGGAATTTACTCTCTAAGTGAAGATAGGATGTACTACATAAACAGTGGCATTATATTTATATAATAAAATAAATTACAATATTGCACATGGGTATTAACCTCAGAATGTGTTGACTTCTATCCTCCACCATATTGGTTAAACCCAATAGTTTACCCTTGTTTACCCACACAGCTGACTACAGTGTATGAGAAGTGTTTCAATATACTCTTTGTTAAAATGCAGATGTGTGTATATATAAGTATGTGTACATCTGTTTTGTGAGTAAAGTTGTCACTTTAACATAATTACCATTTACAATCTTCACAGACGTACGGAAAGCTGCTAAACTGAAAATTAAGATTACTAAATTAGACAAACACAAACTCAATAGCGCATGTGTCCGTGCATCGTGCACAAGCAGACTCTCCTTCGGGGTCACCAGGGGTCAACACGCTGCCCTGCAACCTTTCAGTTCTGTCCCACAGGGCCGAGCGCTGACAGTGGCCCAAGGCACTTCCACACTACATGGGCTTCCCCTGACACACACACACCCCACCCAAACACACACACACACACACACACACACACTACATACACAACACCTTAATGATTGCCAGCTGGAGCTAAGCCACTACCTGCAGTTGTAGCGCAGTGTTGAATCATACATGTGTGTGTTGTGTGTGTGTTTGCCTCCAGGCTACAGCGGCGGCCACCCGAGCCCTGAGAGAGAGCAGCATGAACCTAAACCCAGAGGTGGACGGGACCATCATCAAGGTGCCCGTTCCCAAGTGAGTTTCATTCTGACACACTCGCACACAAACACGCCCGAGGCCAGAAATGCTTTCAGACGTTTAGCACTTTCCCTCTTTTCCATCTTTGTCTTTCATTTTTATTTTTCTTCTGTCATTCCTGTGTTTTCCTTCTATTTAATGCAAACACACATTTAAACTTCTTAGAACTGAAATTATTGGGTGATGTGGTCGATCAAACACTTGTGAAATTTGATATAATTTTTGTATATTTTTTGTTTGTTTTCATTTTATCCTGTTATTCAGACAAAGCAAACCATTTTCAGACATCACCAAATAAAATATCAATAAAAGAATCAATCTATTATGTGAATTGCCATAGTTAAATATTACAGCAAGTCTCAGCCATGGTTTTGTGTTTCACCCCATTAATAAATCCGTGGGTCTCCGTGCTCTTTGCTGTAACTGACAGGTTTATTGATTTTTCCTTCTAGATGTATAGAGACCCTCAGTGTGTTGATGTGTGGGTTTGGTCATTCTCTCTCTCTCTCTCTCTCTGTTCTGACCGGACCTCTCTCACTCTCTCTCTTTCTCCTCCGGCCAAATCAAACAACCACACACAAAACAATCCGTCAGTCACTCACTAAACCACTCCGTGTGTGTATAAAGTATGTTTTTTTACATATACACATGTGCATGTGAGTCTGCATGAATGCCACCCCGTGTTTATGTGCGTGTATGATCACGCGTGTGCACGTGGAGCAGCAGGTGTTAGTCTGGCAGAGGAGGGACACAAGAGTCAGACTGCTTTTCCCCCTGCAATCAGTCTCGGCACGCTCCAAGCCTCCATTTGCATTTCCAAAGAGAAGGCGCTCCTTGATTGGCCCTGGAATCGGTAATTAGGCCGTATTGTTTGCAGTAAATAGACGCTGCACTTGGATTGTTTGCAAATAGTCCCCGAGGCAAAAACAACGAAAAAAAGCCAATTAAGGACAAAGAGGGAGAGTGAAATGGGAAGTAGGACTTTCTGAGTGATTAACAAATGCAAAGTGAATGCAAAGTTGCTGGAATGACGGATGTTTCGGCTCTGGTCTGAGTCCTTGGGAAGTGATTGGTGTTAGATGGTTGCTGCGAGTCAGAACTAAAAAGGATTAGATTTCGTGCTTACAAGCACTCAGCATCCCCATTTGCACAAGTGATTAGACTGGCTGTCATTATTCTGTTTCGGCACGTTTATGTGTTTCTGTTTCAGGTGCAATTCTTTTTTTTTTTTTTTTTTTCCATGCAAAAGTTGTGACCTTTTATGTGTCTCTCTTTGAAATGCTGTAATTTCCTGGTTCTTTTCCATAAATATTATCTTACTGTAGCTTCCAAAACATTGAAATTACTTACTAGCTGCTACCCACAGGCATCAGTTGAGCTAAGCTAAGCTAATCATTCATTAATGTTACAAGTGAATACAGACATAAAAAGAGCACAAATTAGTTTTTATGTAGTCCCTTGCTTGGTTTAATTAATTTACCTGTCTACTTGTCTTCTTCTTTTTCGTCCTCTATTTTACCAATTGGTTTTCTCTCCTTTCCCTGCAGAGTGACACGGGAACACAGAGAGAACCTGGCCAAGCTAGCCAAACAGTTCAGCAACAAGGCCAAGGACTCGCTGAGGAAGGTGCGCTCTAACGCTGTCACACAGGCCAAAAAGGCAAAGGAAGGACATTCAGAGGACACAATACGACTAGTAGAAAAACAGGTACGAGACGCAAAGAGCGGAGGAGCCATGTGTGAGCTTCATGAAGATGCTTAACTTACAGACTGAGAAAGGGAAGTTTAAAGGTCCTATATTGTTCCCCTTTTCAGCAAATTAATGAAAGTCGCACATGTCTCCAGAAACTGTCTTTTAATTTCACCATGACTGCATAATACCTGGGTTCAGTCTTGTTCTAAACAGACTGTTTCAGTGTCTGTAGCTTTACGCCTCGTTCAGGAAGAATACTCTCTCTGCATCAGTTATTGACAGTGCAGAGCAAAACCGTTAAACAGCCTCCAGAGATGTAAATAAGTGTGCTAGACTTTGGCTTCTAACTTTTTCTCTGAGCAGTCATTTTACTTGGAAATATTGCCACTTCCACAGATCAGCCAGTGATTTTGTCAGACAGCGGTGCGGTTTTAGAATCGGTAGCTCAGCAGTGCAGAAAAGAAGCTTGGAAATGGCTATAAAGTGACTGCTGGTTAATATGAATATGAATATCAGTTGTGATTTCATTCTTGTTCCGTTGTCTGACAGCATAAACTAAGAAATATGACAATGCAGCTTATGAGAGCAGGGGAGAAGCAAACACTGGCCTAGTTTAGGTGGCGTGAAAACACAATGACTCAGTCCTTGTTTAGTGATTTGAAATCGGTCTTGAAGTTTCCACCCTCTCCGAATGTCCCTCAGCTTTACAATTGCCACACAATATGCTAACATTAAGGATTTTCCCATTGCTGTTGTGACATTGTCCTCAATTGTCCTCAATGATAAACATAAACCACTGGATCTTTAGTTCCTCAGATGTTGGGAGTGTATGAAGACTGTTGTGTTCACTCTTGCAGCAGAACATTTGCTTGCGGCTCAGACATTTTAAAGTTAGCTGTAGCAGCTTCAAATTTATAACAACCACAAAACACAATAAAAAAATATATATTTTCACCATATGGGAAGGATTAATCTTGACGCAGGTGAGTTACCAAACTGAAGAGCCAATCAGAACTATCAGTTACCTCTAACTGATAGTTGGAGCTCAACAAACTCTTGCACCTACAGTTTAAATAATATGCAAGATTACAATATAGTACATTTACACTGAGAGTAAATAAAATATTTAACTATTCAAAGTTTAATTCAAGTGTGGCCAAAATGTGCTTTTAAAATACTCGTATCTCTTTTCTCTGTACCTTCACAGATACAGCAGATGTCGGACAACATTGCAGCGGACATTGACAAACAGCTTGCAGCCAAGACCAAGGAGTTGTTAGGCTGACGGCGATGATTAGAAGAAACATGCAGGTCTTATGTTTGATACTTTGTCACTGGTTATAGGAGACACACCACAGCAGGAACAAGTCTGTTTTTTAACATGTTGATAATAGACAGTGACTGGATCATGTCGAGGAGCTGGTTTTTGAATCACACACAGAAACACATCTTGGTCCCGTAGCATATTTTTGGGTTCTCTGGGCAGAAGCTGAGCCTTTGTTCCTGCCCACGTCGTTGGCACAGATCTTCATTTCGCTGCTGTGTGATATCTGTGTTTAGCTGCGTAAGTGCATAAACAGAAATTGGCACGGAAACAACAACGACAGACTGCCCGTCACCTCCCTCCTCCCTTGTTACTCTTCCTGTCTTCAAACAAACACCGAGCTAGGGACGAATGGACTTTTAATGGGATTTGCGGGCCTCCTCCTAATCAAACCCCTTTGCCACAGGGGCTGTCTGTTTATATAAAGCAAGCGCACCCGTCCGAATGTAAACTGGCTGCGGGTTTTTCTTGGTGGCAAGAGCGAAGAGAGAGTTTGTTCCAGAGACGTCGACCGAACAGATACGTTAGCGTGTTGCCAAACATTTGTTTCACATTGATTCCAAGTCTGTTAAAAAGTCACTTGAGGGGGGGAGAAAAAAAAAAAGACCTTTAATTTCTGTCCATGTTGAGGATTGATAATATGGCTACTCTCTTTTAAACACAATAAAGTCAGGAAAGTAACATTATTGATGGACTCCATTAAAGAAACACTGCTTTGTACCATGTGCGTCATCTTGTTCTCTTCTTGTTTTCTTTTCTTTTTTCTCTGCTTTTGGTTTTGAAGTCGCCCCCTCCTCCATTAGTTAGAGTGATAATGGACTTTTCCTGTGCGCAGACCTCCAGGCCCCGGCTGCTGGCACCACAGTTGTCCATTAGGAAAAGAGGCTTTTAATGTTGCTCACTTGGCATTCTTTGTCTTTAAATAGCCGCACTTTTACAGCCACAATCAGGAATCATAGCGCGAGGAGCCGTTGGAACCGAGTCGATAACAAGAAATGTTAGAATGAGAATCCTACCCAGCGACGCACACATGACTCTGCTTTCATCTCTCTGCTGTTTACACCAGCTAGAGGCTTTCCGTGCCATTATGCGGTCGGTGTCATCATCTTTATCATGATTACTGCTACTACTGGTCGCAAGCAGCCCACAAGTCAGACAGGCTTTATTTTAAGTTTGCCCACACACTTGGTCTTATGGCCACGCAGTCATTTGATGATTACAACGCTGCAACATCGCAACTACTAATTATGTCTTTGTCAAAATGCCTTCCGACTTCGTGAAAATTAAATGAGGAATAGTGACAAATCAGATTTCATAGTGGTTTTTGTCATCTTAGGTAGCCACACTCTGTTGCTTGTGACTTTAATACGTTCGCCCCGCTGCTCTGTCTCCCTCGATGGCTTCGCTTTAATGGCCTAAACAGACCAGAGTCATTGGATAAACAAGAGTTTAGCAGAGGAGTGGCTGAGTCGGGACAGAGGAGGGTGGGGTGGAAATGGCAGGTTTTTGTGGTGATTCTAGGTCCATATGTCAGCAATTTGAGGGCATTGTGTACCTTGGCCTAAAACAGAGGCTTCATGATCGATGGAGGGGTGAAAATCTCCCAAGTCCCTGGCGCAGAACACAGGCGAGCACGAGGAAATTGCTTTCAGCTGATAGCTTCATTTTGGTTGACATTTATCAAGTGAATTACCCCTGTTCCTTTCAAATGTTTACTACTGCTAGCGCCGCCTTTTGACGTACGTGTGTGCGTGTGAGGCTGCGTCTGTGTACGAGCGAGAAAGCAGTAGAGGTTTTGTCTTTGTGGAAGTTCTGGTGTGTCCTTTGGCGATTCCTCACAAAAATATACAAGTCTAAATTAGTTCAGTAAACGTTTGATTTGATAGTCTAGGCTTTTATCCTGCTGCTGGTGCACTGAGCGAAAGATAACCAGAATCACACTTCAGCGGATGTAACTCGCAACAGGCTGTTTTTGAAACTGTTTTCACTTAAAAAAGCATCTAATTTTTGCAGAATGGAAATGATTGGACTATTGAAAGCAGACTTTTAGGACACTACAAACATTACAGACAAATTTAACTCCATGAATCCCAAAAAGTCAAAACATCAAGAAGAGAAGAGTCAAGTTTTCTGACATTAGGGTTGAATAATATGCCAAAAAAAAAACATATGAGTGCGCCATGAGTCACGGTTTTAGTGGAAACGGTCATTTTTGCATTCCTTTTTCACCATAGAAAATAAAAAATAAATAAAATAGAGAAATGATAAAGTGATTTTCTGCTGCGGTCTGTACTGGACAAGCATGTTTTAAAGGCCAAGGCTTCTCTGTAGCATCACAATGCTTCATTTTATGCTGAGAAGTATATTGTGACTCATTTTAACCATCAAGAAATTGCAGCTTCAGCGATTTAGATGCTGTACATGCGATTTCGACATTATTGCAGTTAACTGTTAACATACAGAAAGCTGCTGGACAACCTGTGAAACCTGTGTGCGTATTAAAATAAGTAAAAGTGCATTTAAGTGTTTGTGAATTCAGGTTTTTAACTTTTAAAAAGATTCTTCTCTTTCAAAAATTGAGTTCAACTTGTGCAGCGTTCACACGGGAGGCGATGTAGCAGCTTCAGTCGCCTGTCTGCGTCTGCACAGGAAGTGTTCAGGTCCAGTATTGAGCTGTAGGTCACCCACATTTGGCAGCACTCGCAGCCGAATACACAATTACTGTAGTTACACATGGAAAACACATGAAAATAGACCTGGAGCGTAAAAAAATACGCCCGGGGATGCGCTGAGGAGCGTATAGTGGGAGTAAAATGCCAACCATTACGCGCAACTGAAAAATGCGTCTGGTGTACACACAACTATACTCATACTGGAGTCAATATCTCTTGAGCTCCTCTTCATCTCAGTGTCTCCATTCTGTCTTCCTTTATTCCGTCCTATATCGCCACTCTCCATGCAGATTTCCATCCTGCATTATTCATGTCTTTTTTTCTTTTTTTTTTAGAGAAGCTTGTGACAGTGGTCTAATACAAGTTTGCCATAAAAAAAAGGCCTACTTCATATTGTAAAGCCACTGTATGTGTGGAAGAAGAGGAGTGTATATGTATGCTGCCTCTCCTGCCTCCTCTCTTCCCTTTGTGCTGCCTGATTACACCCTGAGCCTCGTGTTCCTGCAGCAGCTGAACCGCCGAGGAGGCCGCGGAGCCGGGCGACGACAGAGCTGACCACTTCAGCGTCGGCAGAATTGGACTGATCCCACATACACACCTCTCATCCCCTCCTTCTCCCTCTCTCCCTCTCTCTCTCTCTCTCTTGCGTCTCATCACCTCTGGAGTCTGAAGAGCATCAGAGTGTGAGAAGCCACCCTGAAGATCTCATCAAGGATCCAATCAGCGCGTGAATACAAAATGCACTCTCCTCTTGCGATGTGATGATGGGGGGGGGAGAAAAAAAAAGACATATTGAGAGAGAGAGAGGGGCTGTTTGGAGCAGAAATCTCTGCATATGCAAATTGAACTTAAAATTTAAATGGATTTGATGTTCATAAGAGTATCTCTGACCCTTTCGGGGATGCAGCAACGGGCTCAGAGGAAAAGAATATGTGCAGATTAGCCTATTAATATTTATAGATGTAATTGTTGAGCCATGCGGCGCGAGGCCTGGATGTGCCTGGTGTAATGTAGACCCATGTTAGGGCCTAATCCAGGTGGGCGCTCTTACTGCCTCTAACAGGGAAATGGTCGGCCATTTTAGGAGGAAGCTGGATATCCTAATAATCAGGTAAGCTAATACCGGGCAGCGAGAGTGTTTCCTTCCGGAGCTGTTGGCACGTCAGTCATTCACAGAATTGCTGCTGTCTGGTCTGCGAGCCATTTTAACTCAATGGAACGTGTGCCTCCTCACCCTCCATCCCCCCCCAATGCATTTAGAGAGGACCACACGGGCCCCTTTGGATAGCCTCTACACCCACGAGGAGGCTCCCCGATCATCGCAGGGACCAACCAGACGTTCCAACACACACACACTCGCACACACACCTCCCCGCTTCTCCAATCTGAACAAAGCGTTCCTCAGTCTAAAGTGGTTAAACTGTCATTTCAAATCGTCTGGACATCGTGATTACCAGCATGGGAGGAATTATATATTTAGCTTTATGTCCGTCGCCATTTCCTCCCCCCGCCCTGATCTGAAGTGACTAGCCAGTAGTGCCCTTGATATTACTATCTCTGAGGAGTTTAAACCTTCCCCCAGGAGACAAGAGTAATCAAGGGCTGCCAGCGGGAGAGAGAGGGAGAAAGAGGGAGGGAGGTGGAGGTGTGGGGTGAGGTGGGTGGTGTTGGAGACCTGTAGAGATGTACGTGGAGGGAATGTCAATGGACTCAGTGTACAGATATAAATAATCCAAAATCTTTCAACAGAAAATGCAAAAAAATCTGTCTCACATGACCTTAATAATTAAATTTGGTTTATTTATAGCAACTCCTGTTTATTAATAGTAATTCTGTTTTTTTACACATTGTAAACTTAAACAGATGCTTGTCTACGACCAAATACTGAAAAGAGTATATGATGTAATTATTGCTAGAACATGCTATCAAATCTTTTTAGGATATAAGAAAAACAAAAAAAATAAACCCTTTTTCTGTAATTTATGCAAAAAGTCACATTTTCTTATGGCATAAAAATAAAACATGCTATTGTGCAAAGAAAATACCGTAAACCTGTCAACTGATTTTTTGACTGTTTGGCAAATCTATGATCAAGAAAAATTTAATTTAATTCAAAATTCTTGTCTTAATAAACAAGAATTTATTGCATTTGTAACGTCTGATAATACATGTTTTAGATTTTTATCTTATTTTATTTTGTTAAATGTTGAGTTTTTAGTCATGTCTGGCCTACGTCTTGAGATGCAAGAAGAATATTATCATAAAATTAAACCAAAATTAAATAACACACCCCGTAAAACCTCCTCGCGCTCAAAT
>OMNN01052654.1:0-15055 GCA_900302755.1 Chromis chromis
TCGATACTAAAAAGTTCAAATCTGCTTGGTTTTCATTTCATTGGTTTCACACTTTTAGACATTGTTGAGGAAATCAATGATAACAGAAGACATAATTTGACTCGTTGTAGCAGGAATATCACAAATAACATTAAAACCTTAGATTTTGGCATCCGTGTTGATGAGACATCGTCCCAGAACAAATGGCAATCCCAAATGTCACTGGCCTACCCCTGCAAGAAAATGCACCCCACCACATGGAAAAAAACATCAAACAATCAGGAACATCTTGAGGAACATGACAATGGCCCAAGATGTTGATTTGACTTCCAAACTTCCTAGACCCCATTCTGATCAAGCATCAACAGGATGCAGTGGAACACGTTTAATTGACAGAGGCCCCACTGCACAAGCCAGAGTACCCAAAGGATCCACTGCCAACATCCTTGTGCCAGACCCCATAGGACACCCTGAGAGGTCCTCTTGTCCATGCCCAATGGTTCAGAGCATTTTTGACCACATAAGGGGGACCAACACAATATTAGGCAGGTGGTCATAATGTTATGCCTGATCGGTGTATAAATTAAATAGAACAATCTTTTCACCCTCTGTGATATACACAACTTTATTGTAGTCTTACTATTTAACATGCTCTTTGTATTTAACCGGACTGAAACCCCGTGAACACATGCACACTAGAGACTTGTGGAATTTGAATTACTGAAAATTTATGATGGTCAAAGAGGAGCAGACACACAGCGAGTCTACTGGACCATTAAGTAGGATGTTGATCCTGCCAAACTGTAGATGCTTAGAAATACCCTGAAGATAAATATAGTTCTGAGGCCAAAAAGGTTACGAACCGCTTCCATTGCTGTCCATCATCACTGCTGGGAGTTGATGAGGAATAGCCTTTACTAAATTGTGCACAAAGAAGATGCGTAATTCCAGTGCACACTTCCTCTGACAAATGGCCAGATACACTTGACCTCGTAACCCAAACTCCTGATGGGATTTTTCCTCATAGTTGAATGATGATGATGATAGCACTCGCCTCTGTAACTGTGCACCTGGCAGTGAATCTGTGGATGCCAGGATCTGCACATTTTCTGGAAAACAACCCAGTATCGACGCAATATAGGCTTTTATTTAAACTGAACAGGAAAACAGCAGCGGTTATTCCACAAATAAATACAGTGACCATGACTTGTAAACTTCACAGTGGTACTGTGGGGAAAAATGAAGAAACCATCAAAGGTATTTGCCTGAGGTAATTAATACTTTATACAAGAAAAGCTGAAAGCACACAACTGCAAATTCTCAAAAGCACTGCAATGAGGCAACCTGGCTTTCTGCTTTGCAACCTTGCAAAATAATAAGAATGTCTTCAGCTTCCATATTGCTGTTGGCAAGATGTTTCTTTTCTAAGTTTGAGCAACATATTTTTTAAAAAGACAGGGAAAAGTATGAATCCTCAGTCTTGTGTTCTGAACAAGCTGTTTTGTGTTTGCATCTCCATACGGAACTGTTTACCATTCCTAACTATTCAGCCCTGTTTCTTGTTATGTAAATGTTTGCTTATGAGCATGACCATATGGATCATGTGACCCTTGGACAAATTGTTGGTGAAGTTGACAGCCTTGAGGCCTGAAGCTTTACCCACAAATACTGTACATAACTGGCAAAACAACATTCTTTGCACACATGTCCCTTTTTTTGAAAGCGCAACCACAGTATAAAACAAACAATAAAGTGATGCTGATATCTTTAGCAAGAAATCCGTGCCTGAATCATCAAACTAAAACTGTTAAGAGGAAACCTCTGTTTCATCTGAAGCAAAGGCCTTAGTACACATGAGGTCAGCATCTCCATCAACCTGATTTAAAGACCATGTGTGTACATGGACATTTATATTTAACTAAGTCAAGCAGAGCCACGGACAACTTTTTACATGTTATTATTTACTTTTCAGCATTAATGATCTTCTGATTCTTCATTGGTGTTGGCTGACAAGTTCAGGGGAAATCTTGAAATTAGATAACTTTTGCTCCCGTTGCCATAAATAACCGAATATAATTTACCGGTGATATGAGGGTGTGGGTCATTCATGTTTCCTGTGGAACTAACTGAAAGCTTCTCGTCTGCCAAAGAAAATGATCACAGCAACTGACTCATGGCGGAGAAAAATAGTTTCCACGGTTATATATTATTTCAGTTTATCCTGTCACTCCATCTGCAATGCTTTGAATGAGTGCTCTGTCTTTTTTCACAATGTTGGTAGTGATCTGCGGTTAAGGACTCGCAGTTGTAAGAGAGAAGGAGTTCAGTAAGGCTGCCATGGTGAGCAGATGGAGGAATTTACCCAGATTGCTGACCCTGACAGTGATTGTTCACATCGCCTTATTACTATGGTGTGTTTCAAAATGACGGACCGTGTAGAGTCAACAAATTCTAAACTTTCTCAAGTGACAGCATTGTGAAGTGTGGAGTAATGGGATTAGAGGCTTTTTCTCTCCAGGTTTTTTTTTTATTATTCTGTCCTCAAAGAAATGTTTGCTTGAGCAATTTAATTGTTTTGGGAATTCCAGGGCATCTCTCTCAATGCGGCGAATTCCTTCCATCCACGACACAATGCATTCCAGGAGAATAAAAGTGATCTCCATCAGAATCAGTTAGACTCCCTACAATGTCTCAGGAATTTCGTCCTGCAGGAGAACGACGTGCTGGACTGTGTGATTGATAGTGTATTAATTAGAAAGCATTCACTGCTGGAGTGGGTGTCATTGTTATAAGCCAGTCTGCTGTTAACTGCACAAAGGCCCAAAGTAGCTCTGATCCTGTAGAGTATTTAAAAGCAATGAAACTTGGAAAAACAAAGAATATTAGATATTAGTAGATCAGAATGCTTAGTGTTATTAAAGCTATTTAGGTCTGAATTAACTGAATAAATGTATACTCCCTGAGTGTTTCTGCTATGCAAACAGCACACAGGGTTTAATTTACAAATCAAATTAGAGCTGTATCTTCCAGCAAGAAAAATAATTTTGCTGACAGGCTGAATTATTCTCATGCTTGGTAGATCTTTTTAGCAGAATTTGGTTTCACTCTTCTGGTCAGAAGATTTTTTTTCTGCATTGCTTAAGGGGAAACTCCAGTTTTATTGATTTTCCTCTCACTTCCATATATTTTTTTCACATGTCCTAAGGCTGTTGTCAAAAACTTTATATGTAGATTAATTCTCATTAACTTTAGCTGTTTGTACAATCCAATAAGTCTGTTATTTGTAGTAGCGGGACTGCAGAGACTCTTTTTTTTTAAGACTATGTAGCTGTTTTAATACTGATTAAACTCACAGGATTAAACAGACAAACTGAATAAATCATCCTATGTTAGAGTCATTACACAGTCACAAATACCCCGAGCTAGAGGAATGGTTAAAGAAACATAAAACTGGATCTGAAACATTCGATGTTCTTTCTCTATTTACTATTTATCATCTGTCATGACATATTTAGTGTTTGAATGTTAAGGTAGCCATTTGGCCTCAAAATGTCTTTTTCACTTATCCTTAAATGTGACTTTTCACAATCCCCATCTCAACAGGATGCAAAAGAGTGCAGGTTTGACCAGACAAGTGCAGGAAATATGAAAGATACACCAACAAAACACCAGCCTGTTTTGCAGTAGTGCTAAGTCAGCCTCAGAAAGCAAATAAGACACAGGCAACTTACTGGCTTTGTTGTCATAGAAGGCATGAGAACCACAATGTTGTTGAGATTAGTGAGACTTTTTTTTTTTTTTTTTAGCCTTTTTAACCCTCCCCAGTATTTACAGTGCAGGCAGGATCCTTGTCAGCAGAGCCCTGTTTTATATTTATGGAGTGACACACATTCACACCTTGGATTTGCATATCCACATCTTCTCTCAAAGGCGCCTGAGCACTAAATGTCAGGGAAGAGCTTGATCATTGCAGAATATGCTTTGCCTCTGCAAACAAACAAAGAGATCATAGTTTGAACCTTTTATTCTTATTTGGAGTTAATATACTATCTTTTTCCTTTTGTCTTATGTTAGGAAATACATATACATACTACGAAAAACTAATTTGACTACTAAATATTATCCATTATGGATTGAGTAAACAGCTGTGAAAAGAAAGAAAACAGCTTTATCGTTTTTCTGGCAGCTCAGACAGAAAATAATAAAGTTTTCAGGCTGGCATCCCAGAGAGGTTTGACCCAGTAACAGTAGGATCACATCTGCATACAACATACACCGATCAGCCACAACATTATGACCACTGACAGGTGAAGTGAATAACATTGATCATATTGGTACTATGTGGTGTTCTGTTGGAAAACCTTGGATTTTAACATCCATGTTGATGAGACTTAGACACCCAAATAAACATTGTCCCAGAACAAACACACTCCCTCATGGAAATGGAAATCCCAAATGTCACTGGCCTACCCCAGCAGGAAAATGCACCCCACCACATGGCAAAAACATCTAGGGCTGGTCCAGGATATTCGAATATCTGATTACTTGTTTGTTGTGGTGGTATTCGAATAGTAATTTTGATATTCGAATAGTTGTGCGTCGCCGGTAGCTGCGGAGCATCATCAAGCACTGCCGACCGTGCTGCCGATGCTCTATTATGCCGCCGAGTATCGCCGAGGCTCTAGTACATCGCCGATGTTGAGGTACACGGTCCTACCAATTACTCCGCCGTCACGCTGCACTTCCGCTTCCCCCCGCTTCCGCGTCCGCTCCCCCCATCCTTAATTGGACCCGAATATTCGAAGGATGGCAATTACTATTTGGAACAGTCCTAAAAACATCAACCATTGAGGAACAAGGTTGAGGAATTGCCCAAGATGTTGATTTGACCTCCAAACTTCCTAGACCCCATTCTGATCAAGCATCAACAGGATGCAGTGGAACAAGTTGGATTGACAGAGGCCCAACTGCACAACCCAGAGTACCCAAAGGATCCACTGCCAATGTCCTGGTGCCAGACCCCATAGGACACCCTGAGAGGTCCTCTTGTCCATGCCCAATGGTTCAGAGCATTTTTTTTGCCTGATCGGTGTATTTTGAGATTAAAATCACAGTGTGTCTCTAAACAGTACCAAAAAAAATACTAAACAGGTATCTGACAACTGGCAAGCTTTCCACACATGACAAACCTTCCTTTATGAATGGAAACACTGTTGCTGACACAAATCTGTTTGGTTAAACAGACCAAACAGGCTAAATAAATGAGGCATGTATAGAAGTATGCATGCACTTTGGATTTACAAAGTTATCTACAGTATATTTATACAAAAAAACATGCAAAGGTTTTAATGTAATCTAAGTCCTTCTGTTGGTTAAAAGTTTAAGAAACTCTAAACTCAATGCTCAGTATGTTTATAATAGATGAGAGAGATTATTCTATTACTTCATTGTTCTCATGCGCTTTCATAACACTTCTGGATTGTGTTTGTTACTGATTCAATTTTTCCACCAACTAAGGAAACACTTAATGAGCTGTGAAAGTATTTCATGCATATTCTTCTCACCAGTCAGATATTCTGATGTCTGGCTGGAACTGATCCATAAACGATGGGCTGTAACCTTCCGTCTCCAAATCAATCAGCTGTGCCTTCCTGCACATTCTGCAAACAACAGAGAAGGGTTTTGAAATGGTTTTAGGGTTATTACTATATAATTTAAATGAACCATATAAAGCAATTGCCGTATATTTTCTGGACCACTGCTGGCGAATACTCACCCATAAGAGGTCACAAAGTTTTTCCGGACCTTCTCATTTGGATGTGGCACCATAGGTCCCTCTATTTTCCACTTATCACCACCGTTCTCCAATATCTGCCAACCCTTCATTTTATCTGTAAAGACAAAAGTGACGATTGGAAGAGGAATCAATTTGTGGAGTGAATTTGTCGTTTCTGCAAGAAAATAACACCTTTAATGCCTCCAAATGTTTCTTACTTTGTCCTGTTGGATTCTTGAGAAGGTTTCTTCTCTTCTTGCAAATGAAGTAAAACAACCTCCAGTCGTCGGGTATTTTAGAAGCATCGCGGTGATGGTACCTTTCTCTTCTGCATCTCTCTCTCCACAAAGATTCACTGTCTGCTACTTCTTTCCACTGACTGCACACTAACCGGCAAAGACGAACGACTTCATGGGGAGGAAGGTTCAGGAAGATTTCCTCGAGGATCTCCAGAGGAAGAGGGAAGAACTGACAAGAACAGAAAAGACACCGATAAGCTGAAGCTTTGACTTGATCAGCTCCGTTTTATATCAAAGACTTAAGACCAATGCCCCCTGCTGCTTGCAAAGTTGCAGCAACCGAACATAAGCCATTTGTTGCAGCAATACACAAACAAGACAAAAGCTAAGTTTTTGCTCTGTTGTGCATTTTTCCTTTCTTCTTTTGTAAACTTAAAAAAATTCTACAATTTCATCTAGCAGACGCTTTTATCCAAAGAGACGTACATAGGTAGGTAGGCGGGGCAGCATTAAGGACCTTGCCTAAGGGTCCTCACTGGATACCTGCGCCCTGACCAGGATTTGAACCACCGATCTCCCATGTCAAGGTCTGGGGTGTTAGTCACTGAGCTATCCAGCTGTGAACAGTTACCTCACAATTACAAGGAGAGGCTAAACTTGAGGTCACTGGTCCCCTCATAGTTTTTAGGCTGGATGGCAATGGAAAGAGTTGCATTCTAGTTTCATACTAAGCATTTTATTTATTTTAATAACAAAAAGTAGAAACCAAAGGGCCTCTTTTAAGATAACATAAAACTATATTAATCCCGAAGGAAATGCGATTATGTATGTTTATATTCATATTTAAGTATCTCTGGTATTGAGATTATTTGGTTCCTCCCAGCTAGAGAGCTACACAGTAACAAGAGCTGTGTTCTAAACCACCAACTACACATTACTGATGAACCTAGCATGCAGGATGATTTTGGTAAAACACCTTATTTTGAAGTATGTTGGACAGGTTTGGTCGGTTTCTGGTTTTAGAAAGCAGAAGTAAATGACGGCATGACAAAGGTGAATCATCTAATCATGCTCTAAAAATTCCAGAGAAGTTAAAAATGCGGATGTTGATGATTTTCCCAAAGATAAACGATTGAATAACTTCCCTGTTCATGTGCAACATTACTATGGTCATTTCACTTCTGTTTTCAAACCAACAGGTGCAACATAACTTCTGTACACCACAAAATATGTGCAATTACTTTCTCAGGGTATCTTAACTTCTCAGGGAATTTATTTTGAACACTTTTCAATACAAAGTGCTTTTTTTAATAATGTGTACTTATTGAGAAAACGCAAAAAGAATTCCAATGTACCTGTACTATAATGTACCCGGGCAAGTGGCAATGAAACTCTATTCTATTCTGTGGTATGAAAGGGACCAGATGCACCATTGTTACTTCACTGCTACTGTATTGTGAGTTTAAGGTTGTCCTACTGGTATTTCTGATGGTTTCAGTGTTATTTTTTTGCCAAGTAGGTGTGGTGTTTTGGGGCAGTGGATAAACACTGACATGTACATAACTTTTAAAGAAGGAATTTTTTTTTTTAACAAAACCAGTGTTGCAAGTCAGTAGACAGTAGGTGTTAAAAGATAAATTAACAGCATCTGAAACAAATCCAAGGAAATATAAAAGCAATGAAAAGCAGCAGAAATATTTACAGTGAACAGGAATGTGCAAGGTTACATTGTACATTATTTAAAAAGCTGTGCGCTAATGTAGCACATTTCAAAGTTATCCTTTATTAAATCAAACCGGGTGTTTTTTAATAATAATAATCATCATCATCATCATCTAACCTTTATTGATCCCCTTGGGGAAATTCCTTCTCTGCATTTGACCCATCCTATTCAAAGTTAACCTTAACTATACATACTAGGGAGCAGTCAGGGGTTAAGGGCCTTGCTCAAGGGGCCACAGTGGTGGTGACTGGGACAAGCAGTCGCTCTCACTTGGCGACCCACCGGTTACAAGTTCGCTTCACAAACCACTAGATCACCACTCCCATTTTTCGTTAAACTTGCTGATTGACAGTATTTTTAATTATTATTTAAATGCACGCACTGGTTTGGTCATATTGTGAACTTTTCCCCCTATTCACTAACTAAGTAATTTCAATAAAATACATCAACAATGATCTCATGTCTTCTGTGTTTACAACTCAAGCCAGTCAAGAACTCCTCTAGTGTCTGAGTCTCCCTATAAGTCAGAGTTGTTAATGTTCTAGTCCATCGACAACTCAAGTTGTCACAGAAAGCATCATCTTAAATAGGACTCTTTCCCCTGCGCAATGTGCATCACAGGTTTCCCTAAAGTATAATTATTATCACCTAATTCTCACTTCCTGTCATGAGCTGCATATCCACATTTTGTGTGATCATCTTTACAATCAGACCCCATACAGTCTTTGTTTTATGACTGATATAAAGCTTCTTTTTAGATTTTACATACCATCTATTCCATTAGCCACAAGATCTAAATGACTCATATGGCTTTTTATTGTATGCATATGTCATCAGTACAGTTTATTTACTTTATTACTACTTTATATAATGAAATATATGTAGACACATTGTGAAAATGGCCTGCTTGGACATTCAAGACAATCTATTTTGGAGATTTTTCACGAATCAGTAACATATTTTAGTTATACTGCAGACCTTTTTTTTTTTTTTTTGCATACTCCATACCACATTTTAACCAAATCAGTATTGCTGCTTGTGTAGTAGGTGGCTTCCAACACAGCACAGGGACTTTATTAGGGCCTCAGCAATGGCTGGGAAAGTTCTGTAAAACTCAGAGGTGGTGAGTGAAAGAGAAAGTCAAGAGATAATTAGTGAAAGTAAAAACCGCAGCCATGTGCTGATAAGGTCAACTTAGTCACCTTTAGCTTAGTCACCAAGCATTTTATTCTGGTGTTGCTATGACATGCAGCAGTTAGGGGCCTTTCACAATAAAATAAATACTATTTTAGCTTGGAGAACTAATGAAATCACTCCTCCATAATCTATGTTCCAAAAATAAATTCTGTGACACAAGACATCCCTGGTTACAGATGTGAAAATGAAACCTAGACATCCACAATTACACGTGGTCCACTCAAAGTGTGTCAATTTGCTGTTTTCGTGTGAAGCTCTTAGTAAAACACTTACATGTTCATTTGACGCTGCTGTCACTGGTGGAGGCACAGTCCAACTGGAGGCTGTATCAGAGCTCTGAGTTGCACCCATAGTTTTAGCTTTCCTCTTCATGGCTGAGACAAACCCAGGACAGAAAGGTCTTTACGAGCAATATAGCCAATTCTACTCAATCGCTATATCGCCTCTCCCAACTATGTAGCTCGGACACATGTGGAAAAAGCCTTGGGTAGCTACAATATCGCGTATCTCGACACCAGACAACACGGAAGTGCAGTCCGAGGTGAAGACGCTTGGTATATATAGTGAGGTTAAAGCAGATACATTACCACCGTGTTACTTACAGCCAGTGACTTAACCAGTGATGACCAATTCTTGTAATGTCGAGTATAACTACGGGGTTTACCCCTTTATTGGTCATACGTATTCCCGTAAGACAGTCCACCGCCTGTCAGTTCACCGGGCTTGCGCTCGTTGTCTCCGCCAAGACCCTCCGGCTGGACCCGGTAGGTGGAGCTAGTCGCTAAAATAGCACATTAGAGCTTAGTCTACGGCGCAAATCACGTACTCCACAACAACAGGGGTCATGTAAACAGGAAATATTTACTATCTAAATATTTTTAGTTCAGTATTTTAGCTAAAAGTCGCCAGTTTGACCGCTACCTCCGAGCTCCGGTGTACGCTGCGTGGCATTAGTAGCAGCGAACCCTCTCAAAAGCTTCCTTAAAGGAAACTTCCGGGCTGTGGCATGTCACGTGACAGCTGTGTTGCCCAGAGTTAAAGCTGAACATCAGCTGAAGGAGAAACTCAACATTTATTTTATGATTGTAAATTTACAAAAACTTTTTGGGATTCACTTCAAAACTGGATTTCTGCAAAAGACTTGAATTCTCCAATTTTAAAATATAACAGTATAAAATTTGGAAAGAAGGGGAGAATATATAATACAATCATTATTCTGGGCAAACAGTATATACATAAATGTTGATTTCTGAAAGTCATACCATGATTAGATTAGATTAGAACTAAACAAGCTTCAGAAATAACTCAAAGTTTAAATACTTTGATTCCAAATTAGACCTCTGACTTTTATGTTTTATGTTTTTCTGTTCTATTGGTTTTTCTTGTTTGTTCATTAAGTCATGTTAAATCAAGCTCGGTCTGTAACATATGATGTATGTTGTTGTTGTTTTTTTGTAACAGCCAGATTTTGATTATAAATAAAGTTTTTTTTCTAAATCATCTGAAGCAGGAAATATTGGGAGTCCTCTGTTAAACATGTAAATACAGATGGAAAAAGTATTCAGGTTTTTTTTGTTTTTTATGCATTTCATCGGTCAAAGGTCCCATATTGTGCCTATTTCCAGCAAATTAACTGCAGGGTCACATGTCCCCACAATGTTTGCTTTAATTTGTAAGCTCACAAAACACTACAAAGATGGCTAATTTTACCATGATTGTATAATCTCTGAGGATTGTGCTGCGAAACAAGTTTGACACAGCCAGGTTTTCTTTGCATAAACCAATTCCACAAAATCTAAAACCCCAGCTGGAGCCAATGGGCATTATGATGCTGGTTTGTTTGTTAACCATGTTTACTTCACTAGGGTCTGTGCTCGTCCCCATAAAAAGTCGACATTTGACTGGTCAGTTCCCCAAAATGGACTGATCATGTGCCGCCTACCTACTTAAGTCAAGAAGAACAGCTTGTTATAATTACTGAGCTATGAAGAGTCTAAAAATTGATTACAGTGAAAAGCGTTGTTACTGCAAATGATGCAAGTGAGGAATGCTAGTAAAAAATAGCTGTTAACCATGTAAGTTAATATATTTATTTTAATATTCTGAATGCAGCCGCTTATTTCTAACATGACAGGTGAATATTAGAGCTCTTAAACTGTGACCGCTTGCTACTGTTTTGCATCATCATTAAGTGAGACATAAAAAAAACTGTTTCACTTCTGAATACTGGAATTTGTACTGTATGGATTTCTTTACTTTCTTTTTATGCTTGCATCTTGTTGTTGTGTTTGAACAGGATTTGTAAGTAACATTTCTGACAAAAATGGTTGCATTAATAATTCTGACATCAAGAAAAAACTGAGGTGAAGAGACCATCTTGAAATCTTTGACTTTAATTCAGTTGGACATCAAAACATTATAAAGCTTTAAAATGCTGTATAAAGACACACAGAGCAAACTGAAAGCAATACAAAAGATAAACAACTTTCAATTAAAAAGAAATACACATAAAAAAAACCGTACAAAACATAACAGCTTTGCATCTCACTTTACGGCTATGCAAAGAACATTTCCATTTAGACCGACTTGGTAAACAATGGTCCTGCACCATTACAGTAGTATTACAGTACAAAATCAAACATCTATCTATCATATCAATGGTGTTAGGTTCTTTTATTGACTGCCCAGGAATGAGTCGGAGAATCCTTCAGGTCTCAGATGAACAATTTATTATGGTCACAGCCAGGTAAAGTAAATGCAGCGCTGGGCTCGGACTGACAGAGCTTCTGCAGAATCTCGGTCAAAAGGAGCCCAGATTTCTGGATGTGATTCACATTTATCTTCTTGGGTTGGGGCAACCCCGGACAGAGGATGGACTTAAATGCTACCGAGTCTCATTGGCCAGTTATATCTGACGTGAACATGCCAACCACAGTTCACATGATCTTATTAAAATGTGGTATGAAAAATGAGTGACTGTTGTTCTTGAGTGAGGCGTGTATCTACTGCAACAGACAGATGGAAGAGAAATTCGTGAAAACATCAGGTTCCCGCTTATCAAGCTGAGTGTCCCACTGTTCTGATTAAAATGTAACAACCAGTAAATCATGAGCTCAGTGAAAAAATACACATCTTAGGTCAGCAAGTGCACCTTTAAATACATTTATAAAGTGAACAAAGCAAAAGCCAATCATAACAATGGTTTGCAACTGTCACTTACTATATATACCTATCTATATAGTAGTCTTCATTATTACTGGCGAAGTCTGCTCTGAATTCAAATTAATACAGACAAATGAGGAATTCTCAGTAAATAAACAGCATTTGTGGCCCCAAACTATGAACAGTTATCCTGGGCCTAAACACACTGAGTTTTCTTTGACTAAGATTCACAGGTCAGTAATTGCTCCATAAAATGATCACAGTGCAATACTGATATGTCATCGTTCCAGTTTTCCTTAAATACCTTGAATACAAAAACTATCAGAGAGTCTTTTCAAACAGTCTGTTCTGCAAGGCTGTCTCATCAACACTGTATTCCATGATTGATATCGTAGTCTGAAATCTATCTTTGCAGACAGTCTAATTGATGCACGCAGGCGGATGTCACCTCAAATGAAGTCAAATATTTCAAACTTCATGATCAAACAGCCAACAGAGTAGCAAATGATGCACAATATTCATGTCTGATCCGCATTTCACACAGCTTTCTCCTCTTTTACGATCTACATATTACTGTTTTCAAAATCCTCTTCATTACGAGACACAACAACAACCTCCAATGTGCAAATGTGCCACTAACACAATTCCCCACTTCATTATTTTGCAGGAACACTGGCACTGTATCCCTTGCTTGGCTCCGCCCAATATAACTGTGATTGGTTTAAAGAAATACAAACAAGCCAGAGCCTTTTTCCCCTTATAGTGGAATAATAATGAGGTGTAGGATGCTGTACTGCAAAATGGTCTGGCTATTCGAGACTATTTCAAGCAACAGTATAAACGTTGGCTTTTTCTTAATGGTTCTACATATGAGACTTTAAACAATAATATAGCAAGAAACACCTACCTGTTATGTAAAGATATATTGCCATTCTTAGCAGAGAATTAAGTAACACTCCCTCCCTGTGTGTTGTCATTTGAGCTTCTCTGTTCTATGCTTTGGCAGCCGGTCTGGCCAAGGGTGCATGTTAGTGCATGTGAGTCCCTCCCTTTGAAATTACTGGCCCTCCCCATGTTTACAAAGAGACTTTGAGTGACCTCCTACAGTGCACTGTAAAAGCGAAAGTGAAAGACATAGTGTTCAGCGGTGCCCTCTGTTCTCTGTGCTACTCATCTCATCTACTTTATGTCCGAGAGTCAGGTCAAGTTGAAAACAAATCGTTACAGTCATTTAGGGTACACTGACAACATTAAAACTACCGGCCTAATTTTCTGTAAGTTTTACTTGTGCCACCAAAACAGCTCAGACCTGTTCTGGCATGAACATAGGACCTGTGGGTCCAGGACGTTGGCAGGGGATCTTTTGGGTGCTGTGTCCCCCGTGGATTAGGCTGGTTTCAGTGCATCCCATGGATGACTGGAATCATGGGAGCTTGAAGGCTGGTCAACACCTTGGACTGTTTGTTGTGTTCCTTGTCCTATTCCTGAGAAGTTTTTGAGGTGTGGCCAGACCCATTGTCCTGCTGGGAGAGGTCACTGCGATCTTGGTTTGCAACAACGTTTAAGTTGTACTTGCCAAAGTAATCTCCACATGAATGCCATGATCCAAGGTTTCCCAGCAGAACATTGCGCGCTAACGAGATAATCAGTCCACGTCACTTATCAGTGGTTTTAATGCTATGGCTGCTCTGTGTAATTTACAATGCTGGTGTGGGCTATTGGGAGTGGCTGGAATATTTTTTGTTCGCATTTGTGTACACAGTCTTTCTGATTGTGAATGAAACGTGAAGGGAAAGGGGAGGTATTGCCATTGCGCCTGTTTGTTTTGGTCTAAAGTCCTGATGCTCTAGCGTGACATCCAGTAGTTCTGAATGTTGTGGACCGCACCTTTAACATGTTAAAAATTACACTTACTCAAGAAAACAATACATGTATTTTTTAGGTTGCAGCTACTAAAAAATGCAAAATAACTGCAGATTATATGAGAAAAACAAGACCAGAAAAAAATGTAACTTCAGGTAAAGGCACAAAGCAGCCATCAAATGAATCACAGTACACTATGCGTCCTTTGCTGGACATATCTCAACACAGCTTTCAGTGAGGCGAATTCCATACCATCCTTTCCAGAACCGTGTATCCTTTCCTCCGTGGGTAAAACGAATGTATCTCACTCCTGGTCCATAGTTTTGAAATACATTAGTCACCTGAAAAATAAAGAATCATTACGTCTAACACTGTCCTTGAGCGTTGTACCTTCTCTTAACTTTGTATGCCTATTATTGGACTGTGTTTTGTGTTCATACCTGTTTCCATTCATCTACATCAGGGTAAATAGTGTCAGGAGCAAACTTCTGAATAAGCTCCTCCCTTTCATCCAGCAGCTCTACACAGATGTCACACATGCAGCCACAGTCCGGGCATCGGGTATACCTAACATAAGCACACACAAAAACACACACATTCATGTGAACAGCAGTGCTTGGTTAATTTCATTTTGGCACAGCAAGTATTGCTTTAGATGTTGTTTTAGATGCCACTTGCTACCAGGAGGTTGATCTGAAAACTGTAATGATGTGTTAGCTTTCCAACCAAAAACAACCCTGCATTTAAAAAAAAATCCACTGTGTTGGTGGTGTCAGTCCAGCTAATACAATCCAAGAAGGCAAGTTTGAGTAATACATCCACGAGTTTTAGAGTTATTGCATGTGAAAACACTATAATGTGGTCTGTAATGGATTTTCTTGTTATGGGAAGTTAATACATTGATCATTTTAGGTTTCATCACAGCAATCACCAGCTGTGTACTATGATGAACCTGATTGTTGGAGAAGAACAAGAATAGTTTCAATTAAACTCCACCTAAAACCAGATGTGTGAAGGCACAATAGAGGGTCCACCACACACAGGTGATTCAGAGTTCATTTTTTATCTCATCAAATAATAATAAAAACATGGTTTCAGCTTTCAAATTTCAGATTA